>DWJN01002916.1:0-14437 GCA_018248895.1 Carystus phorcus
GACAAATTCGTTTTCTTGTCGGGCGTGGCGTTGCACATATGACGTTTTATATATACTTTACCAATATAAGACAATAATTGCGTTTGAATGGCTGGAGGAAAATAAGCATATGATGGGTCATGAATCAATTTGGCCGATAGTACCTTAAATGCGATTTCTCGTTTTATTATCATGCCTTTGGTATTGTTAAACTATTTAAGTAGCTCGTTCACTTATCCTGCAACCTTATGCTTTTACGCTGTAAATCTTACGGGACGGCAAAATGCAAATATAGTAAAGATACCTATTTGCTTATCATTATTATGTCTACCCGCGAGGATATCACGCCGTTATCGAAAGTGTCGCAAAAAACAACCTTATCACCTTTGATACTATAATCTCATAGTGTCGCTATCTGAAGGTCTTTGTACAAAAATATTTACCAGACAGCCGACTGAATACGCGTCAAACGTTCAATGGTTATTAATTTATAGTAATTTATCTTTAGCCATAGTAAATAAATATGGTGTTTAACTAATGGGATGTTACTACAGTTTGGTAGGACTCGTATAAATTTATAGTTGTTGTTTAAACAGACAAAATTACTGTGTAGCTTTAGCGATGTCTGTGATGATTATAGACAAGCTGACCCCAGCAAACGTTGTTTTGCCATATAAATTATTATTTTAGAACTATTTTGATAAACATAAATATGGTTATAGTGGGTTAACCTTAAAAGCTAGACATATGGTGTTGCGGACTTTTATTTGGGACTTTTAGAGGGGAGCAATATTGTAATACATGATTTTTGAGGGACTATAACCGTTTACTGAGCGCACTCAAGGAAAGCTCTAAATTTTGCCGTTTTCTCAATATTTTTTATTGCTGCCCCTCTTCTATACATCTTAGCGTGATGTTATATAGCCTATAGCCTTCCTCCTTAAATGAACTATCTTACACTAAAAGAATTTTTCAAAACGGTCCAGTCGTTCCTGATATTAGCCCGTTCAAACAATCAAACAAACAACCAAACTCTCCATCTTTATATATTAGTATAGATAAATATAAATTTTACTTCCGCTAGTATGTATAAGGCATACTTGCACACGAAGCAGTTTATAAGTAGTAAGCACTAAACTATTTATTACGTTTATAAAATTGTAGAAACTAGTTAAACTAGTGTAATACGAACATCATGAACATAATAAACAGTCGGTCCGACATCAAACACTTCACCCATCCCACCCTGCGATAACCTTCGATGTTCGTAGCGACCCACTCATTTCGCTGTCAACCATCATTTAAATCAACTATGAAAACCACGCTCGCAAATGTCTCGTTCTATTTGAAATATAAAGCTTAGACTAAGAATAATACAGACGACACGCATTTAGACTTATTTTGAATGAAATTTGTTTTTAAATAGATTTATTTTTTAATTAATAAATGCTAAAAATCTTAAAAAATTAAAAAATGATTTTTCTAGTTTAAGTACATAGTATATTTAAACATATTTATAATTATCATTTTTCTGTATGCCTCATTTATCTCGTTTCTCAAGGCGCAGAAGAAATTTCGTATGAGATAAGCATCACCTTTGTACGTAATACGTTATTTCTTATTATTAATGTATTGTGTGTACATGAATAAATAAATAAAAAAGAATATAACACACATATCAAAGCACTAGGATTCTTCAGGAGTATGAACGAATTATATCGATTCACAATATTGCGTGGTTGCCAGTTGTCATGTAATATAATGACATACAAAGTTATAAAACTTCAAAAAAAAAAAAGGTTCTTAATCTTATACTAATATATAAATAGTATATAGTATATATGTTTGTTTGATTGTTTGAACAGGCTAATCTTAGGAACTCAACCGATTTGAAAAATTATTTTAGTGAAAGATAGTTCATTTATAGAGGAAGGCTATAGGCTCACGCTAAGATGAATAGGAGAGGAGCAGCAATGAAAAGTATTGCGAAAATGGCAAAATTTTGAGCTTTCCATGCGTGCGCTCAGTAAACGGTGAAAGTTACTCAAAAATCATGTATTACAAAATTGTTCCCTTGTAAAAGATATAAATAAAAGTCCGCGATAGCATATGTCTAGCTTCTAAGGTTAACACACTATACTCATTTTTATGATTATAAAAATAGTTCTTAAATAATAATGTATATGGCAAAACAACGTTTGCTGGATCATCTAGTATAATATACTAGTCTTTGCTGATCTCATTGTTCTCTTACATTTTAGGACACTAATGTCACTACATAATGGACATTGGAGTCATTGAACCGGTTTACTTCTTCTCGATGTCATCCTGAAATTGATAAAAATAGAAAATGACGACTTATTATTAAATAGCCGAGCTTTTGTTAACAAAATTTTCACCATGCACTGTTTCTACATTCTGTTGGTTCTGGTGCTTTTATACAATTAATAATCATTTCGATTAGGTATATATCAAAATTATTTCGAACATAATTAAAGAGGTTTTAATTTCCAAGGGACAGAATATTATCAGAGCCAATAAATTTATTAATAAGTTATGAAATGGACCTAGTTATAAATAAATATATATTATAGTTATAAACCTCTACTTTCAGAAATTATTATTGAAAAATCTATCCAGAGTTTATAAGAATGAAATAATTCAACATATTCATTCGTATTTTCTTTATTAAATTATACATAATTAAATGAGGAAGATAGTTTGGTAAATTAAATTGTAAAATTATTTTATTATCAAATTGCTAATGGATTTTATGGATTTCATTTCTGTGGTTCCGGCCATAGGCTAGCGTTTGATTGTATACAAAAACCCTTTGCCAGAATGTGAGCTAAACTTGGAACACTGCCATCTTGTAAGTGTCCGCTTAACCCGCCATGTCATTGTTTCCATTAGTCGTTGTCATTGTTAGTTAGAAAAAAAATACTTGTACAAATTAAATTAATTTTGATTTGATGGTAGAGTTTGTTCGAAATATCTAAGCATAAATATTATTACAACTTTTTAATTTATACATGTAACATGTTGTTGACATGAGGCGGAGGTTGATATGTAGATCTAGTATCGGCCAGTGTTGTAAAATACATAAATATGCTATAAGATTATTAGATTTTTTATATTCTACTTTGACTCCCTCCATTCTTCTAATGGCGAAATGTTTCGATTTTTACACTACCACTAATGTTTCTATAGTAAGACCCACGTCTAGGATTCATAAGTTATATCTGAATACAATGAAAAAATCGGCTTGCAGCAAGAAATATGAATATAATTTAACATTTTAAAAAATAAGGCACTAATTAAAATTTAAAAATCTATAATAAACTGAAAGTTTATGGTAATGATATTATTTATGATCGGCCGACACCTTGAATCAAAAACATCATGGCTTGTTAATTTTCATCCTTTAGTAAGCTAATTATCTAATATATTTTTTGCTTAATTATAAAAAAATATTCTTAAATTGTATGAGAATTCTAAGCTAAAGCTGGTAACAGCGTTCTCATAAATCTAATATCGGGTTCTTTTCTTGGCGCGGACTTGGAAAGTCTAGGTCTAACATGAAATACATTAAAACCAAGTTCGTAATTAATAGACACTTATGACATGAATTTATGCAACAATATAATTTATTAACTAATTAAATTAAAATTCATCATTATAAATGACATTTATATATGCATTGAAGAACCTTAAAGAATATTTGGTAGTGAATTCGTAGCGTAGTTTCATCACACTTTTTACACTTAAAGAAGATTAATTTAGAAAGTAAACTTCTTATTACGCCCGCGCACTGTATATACAACCCCTTTGCAGTTTGACTCGTACTTTTTAACCTACTTCAAAAAAAGGAGATTCTCAATTTGAATGTCTTTTTTTAATGTGCGTTACTTTATAACTTTTGACAGATCGATTTGGATGATTCTTTTTTTATTCAAAAGCTGGTCCCTTATAAATTTGAGCGACATCTGATGAGCACTTTTTGAGTTATTTTTAATAATGCACATTTTTTTGAACCGTATGACTTCGCAATCAGAATATTTAATATGGCATATTTAATTGAAGTCTTTTTTCTTTTTCCATTAACAAAGTGATTATAGGTTCATCGGTGTAGATATGTATGCTGCACGTTGTCGTGTCATCAAATATAGATTATAGCCGGTGATTGTAATGGTTAGAAAATTTAAAATGCACCACATTCCATGTTCAAAACATAAACCTGTGGTCCTTGTTGACTTTAACCTATTGGCGGGTTAAACATAAATACTAGTTTTCGATGCACTATAATAGTTTACATTGTGAAAGGATATCCATACCCTCCAGTGGAAAATTTATGTACTGAATTTATTATGATGATAACATTGAAAGTTCATCGATTATTTGATAATATAAAGTGAGGAAATATTATAATAAAATCTTAGCGCCTGATTAATTATTCATAGCTATGTTACTGTAAGATGTGTAAGTCGTTACAATTCGCAGGTGCTCATTGGACTGTGATATTGTAAGTTTATAAAATAAATATGTAGATATTTGTAACTGTAATATTGTTTTTAACCTATATATCTAGTTTTTTTTTATTTTTGTAATTTTAAACTTCGAACATTTGTTTGTTTTTAACCACTTAGTTTTTAAAACTGGGCAATTAGGACAGTCGTTAAAAATAATTTAAATTTCGAATACCTAGAATTGTTTTGGTGGCAATTAAAAAAGTAATTATCATGACATGAATTTAGGGGTCTTGAGAAATTTTTAGCATAGATCTTCGATTGCATTTCATGATAGAAAGTATCAAAAAGTGACAGATCAACAGATTTAGGTAAGTTAAGGCCACAGTTAAGGCATGTGTCACGTGCAAAAAGTGTTAAACGAAGGCGTGAGAAAACTAACTCAAGAATACAGAGAATTTGACGAAAGATTTAAAATTTCGTTGTTGGGTTGTTTTGTTGTAGTGAAATGTTTGAAAAGCAGACCTATTTGTGGGACTTTAGTCAAGCATTCACTTTAAAAATAGAATAACTCGCCTGTTGTTTGATATCGTCACGATATATTCTTTACCTCGAAAGTAAATGACCATTACATGTCTTATAGAATTCATTCCAAAATTTGTTAATAAATAAAGACTAAAATAGAAGATGATTGCTTAATTATTTAGACAGACGGGGCAAACGGGAACTATTGTACCTACTAGAGGCTAAAAGGTCTATAGACAGTATGTTTATCGTTTACTACTATGGAAAATGTTTGACGGTGGCGCCTAAAGCACAATCTTCCAGACAACGGACACTTTGTCAGACGGACATTCCAATATATGTCTACGAAAGGCATGGCGTTAATGAGTCATCCTTACAGTTCCAACCTGGCGTCTTGCCACTTTAATTTATTCCTCAAAATAAAAGATAAACTCTGATGTACTCCCCGTGTGTATTTGTAAACGTAATCATGTTTTCTGAAGCAAATTATTTAATTTACTAATACTTGCACATAATGTTATGACCAAATGGCAACCACACAATAATAAATTCTTGATCGTTGGTCGACCATTTGGCTTAGTGGAAACTTTAATAAGGCTGAAAGGGTCATAAAAATTATGAACCCAAATTTGAACATAGACCACAGAAGCCCATAAGTCTGGCTAGCTACGATCATTTTGGCAATTGCCAAATGTTTTGGCTTCGGAGCGAATAGGAGTACCTAGGTACTATTCTTTCGTTCTTCTCTATTCTTTTATAGTCGACAAAGTCAGAGGATGCTAGTGGTGTTGCTAATGTCCATGATCAATTATATATTATCAGCTGTTCTGTTTGTTTGTCAGATATTTATATAAAAAAGCCACGATGAAATCCATTATTTAAACACGCTTTTATTTGCATTGGTAGGTTGGAAACCAGCATAAATACTGTAATCCACAAAATATTTATGTCCACTCAACATATGAATAAATCTCTCACGTAATCCCCTTCCTGTAACAGAGATCGGTCGTTTTGTAAATGTAAATAGTTTGTTCGTATCACTGTACCGCACGAGTTCATTCGATCGTTACTGTGACACGGCCGGAGTTGCAATCCGAAGCGTCTTGGCAACACATCGCACAGCCCAGTTCAAGCAAAATGCCGTACTTATTTTGGCCTGCCAATTGAAATATCTGACGGCATGTAGCTGCCGTTCTATATAACTAAACGGGTGATCGCACATCGTGTACGTATTAGTCACATATTTTGAATTCAGTGAGAGCGTAGTCGCCTTACATCGGTCGTGATATCCCGCGTCAAAGTTGCCGTGACGTTTGAATTCGATTTCGAAACAAAAGAATTGCGTACGCGCGAAACCTGTTGAAAATTCGCGTTTGGAGCCAAGATCCATCGAACTGTCAGTGTTTTAACCCTGTTTGGATTGTTGGCGAAATAAACAAAAATGGATTCGTGGGGCATTTTGAATGTGGATTCGGCTGCAGCCGCTATATCAAGGGATGACATGCAGTCCAGTTTTAGGAGAAAGCAGACTATGGTATGTAGTTTCCCAGTTACTTACTTTTAGTAATCAGTGTTTACCCACTTTATGTCTTTAAGTTCCAGTATTTAAATTTGATAATTTATTTTCAATTATCATGAACATAATTTAATGAGTTGTTATACATATATCTAGGTACTATTTTAATTTTGAACAATTTAAAATTTATTTCATTATTTGTATTTTCGGTAAAAAGTTTTTAGTCGGGGCAATTTGTATTTTCGGTAAAAAAGTTTTTAGTTGGGGCAAGGTATTCCAGAGAAATTGTTTTTATTATAGCACTTTTTTGTAATCAATAAAATTATTTTCACTGTATGCGAGATTCATTAAAATTAATTATACTATGTTTGAAAGTTATACAATGCCTATATAAAAATATTCAGTAAAATCCTATACTTATGCAGTTCTGAACTATCTTGCTGGTAAAAATTTGTAAGGTCCTAAGGCATGTTACAGTATTTAACATGTTTGTAACTAGGTAATTTTATAACTGAGGTAGCATTTATCGTTCTTTCTTCTTTGCAATGCAAAACAGAAGCTTCCTAGTATTGGTAGACTCTTTATTTACCTACCAAAGTAAGATTCTCAAAGATCTTCAGATTCAGAAAGACAAAGATTTATAATTAAGTCCAATTAGTTAATAAAAAGTAGATAATTGTTTGTTGATCACGATGAAGATGTAGGAGGTGATAGAAAGAAGTATGTACTATTAACTTTACACTTTCCTAACGAATGAGGTAGTGAACTCGACTTCGTGGAAATTTGACTTCCAAGACAGAATTTTGTAGTCAGTGTCGGATTCGACATATGTATTTAATTGTGATCGGACGAAATTAATTTCTCTGCTTTATAAACTTTTACCCTTTTAGAGGATTTTTAAAATCTTGTTCTAGCATACCCCATACTATCCTCGCTCTGCTGGTTACTGTAGCGTTTTATTAACTTTTACTATTGACTCTTAATTAACACTTAACACACGCAGATCGAAAACAGAAATTTCTACTCATCATTCAATACTCATCACTCAGGATCCTTTGGAACATTAATTCGGCATCCTTACCATTGTGTCATACAATTCGTCTATTAGAAATTTATACTACATTTAAATACATCGATCACTCTTGTAAAGTTCTTAGAATGCTGCCTCAATGGCAGACGCCACACCCCACGTCACGGCTGACACGTTGACTGTTGATGGCTATATTGTAATTAGATTTAATTTGATGAATGACAGTATCGACGTGCGTCGATCAAAAACAAGGTAGGGTTTAAGAGTTGATAAACAAACAACCTTATATATAAGTCACGGTACTCTCGGACAAGAGAATCGAGACAATGATTTTTATTTTTTAAGATTTATGTAGGTATTTAAATATGCTATATTTGTAAATATGTATAAAAAAACCTATAATTCTTTATGTATAAAAAACCTATAATTCTTTCGAAAAAACATATATGGAGTGAAACTTCTTTTGGTAATTATGGAATTTGTTATGCTCTCGTTTCGGTTCGTAAATTTTCTACCTTAAAACCCTCATCCGAAATAATTGCTGTTTTGCGAAATATTTTCTTTATATATATATACCTACTAATGTTAAAAAAAAAGCTTTTTCTATACACGTTTCATGTTATAAGTCTTGTGTTTATTTCTTAAGTAGTTTTTGCAGTTAATTCGGAAAAAATAGCTCTCCTTAATTTATAATTGATATATTTTATTATTCAATGTAAAAATGAAAAATGTTTACAAGTGTCAACAGATTTCTAACCTACGAATCGCCAAGTGATCACCTTCGAAACACACACTTATTAGTTCATAGTTCATGCTAACATTTTGTAATTGTAGTTTTGGTAAATTTAAGTAGGTAATCGTCATGAAAAAGAACATCAAGAAAATTTGGCGGCAAAACATGACATTGGTTAAATATATTCTTCTATATTTTCTCTGAATACACATAAAAAAAATTACTATTTTTTTTTTAAATCAAGGGTTCGATTTATGAGTCCCTAAAGAATTATATTAACGCAGTATTAAAACACTGTAATTTATTAATTACACGTCTTAATTCCCTCGTACATCACTGTTTACAAGCTTCCCTCAACCTTAAAACATTATGACAAACTATAAAGTAAAAAGTAACTTTACAAGTTTTCTTAGTAAATATTTCCGACTAATGTAATATTTTTTGTATTTTTTTAAGATATTTTGTACAGTTTAGATGATGACTGTGTTAAGAAAAATCAATAATAGATTTTTTTTTTCTTTTTTAAGTAATAAAGTTATATTTAATAATCAAAATAGGTGTAATTAAATTACTCCTAAGTTATGTGATGACCAATTGCAATGACGGCATTCTTTCACCTCGTGTGTATCAATCTGTGCTTCTTAATAAAATCATGGTTGACAGTTATCAAACATAAAAGTTCATAATAATAAAACATGTTACGTAACAGGTGTTTTGGAGGGAAAATTGAAATGGATAATATTTAAAAATGCTTTGAACTAGATTAGGTACTGATGCTCCATTATAGATATTTTCCAAAATTACATCCAGCAGAGATATAGAAAGCAAACAAAATCGAAGTCTTCTGGAAGAACGTAGACGTTTTCGATAACCTATTTCTTTATTAACCATTGTATTATCTAGTTCAATTAATTAACGCTTGTCTGTGTTATGAATGCCGTGTTCTACATTTACTACATATGTCTGGACAAGACTTAACAGATCGTACGACTCTGAATGAAAATCAGTCGGGAAGTAGGTGTATGTTGCCAAATTAACCATCATTCGAAGAGACATCTGTCTTTGTTTGTCTGTAAGAAACGACGTGACTGTCATATACTATAGTAAAATTTCTGATTTATTTGGTACAAAATAGGGTGCATATTTAAATTATACTTACTGTATGTAACTGTACGACGATATTGTGGTCACAGCAAACTAAAAACCATGGTAGTTCAGCCGTGACTACAATATCCTTGCAACCAGGTCGAAATATCAGAGAACCAATTTATCATGAGTATCTTTTAAAATAGGTACAATCCATAAAGAGTTGAGATTAACATCATAATATAGAGATGTTTAAAGTGTACATAATTTAAAATTTTGTTACATAGATAGTCGCTAGGTACCTAGTCTTTAAGTTAGATTTCAAATTGGGACATTTACAAAAATGTAATTTAGAGTAGAAATATTAAAATTCTTTTCAAAAATTTTAACATAAATAAAAGCGAAAAGAATTCAGTCAAAAAGTGATGTAAAGGCAATGTGAGAAAATGCCAACTCGTCAAAAAATCTGACTACGGCTGCTAGTCTCAGTACAATTGTCTATGAAAACGTCAGGCCGAAAAAAATCTGAAGAACAAGTACACGGATTTATGACAACAAAAATATTTTTTCCAAATTGAGTTTATTTTTTGGGATGCTCTAGACGGTCGTTTTCGATTATTTACCGACACATAATTCGTAAAGAAGTTAGTAGGTATTGTTCTAACATTATGTTGTGATATAACGACTGTTGTTAGGCAACTAAATTGAGGATAATAGAAAAATAGATTACCTAAACGACCGTTTATTAATAGTACACTCAACCAATGTTTCTGTCACAATATGAATTTGATATTCGTTTAGACATTAACGAATAGTTATCGGATGAAATGACATTCATTTATTTAGTAAAACTGAGTGCGAACATAACGTATGTTTAATAATAACACAGCTTTAACGTTTTATTTTAGGATACTGCAACATTCATTAATTTCTTTTCATTTTGGTTCCATGCTTGTTTACGTCGTGTTGTCGGTACACGTGTTAGGAAAGTCCTTTGGTTTAATTATTATTGGAGGAATTATAATAATTAATTTGTTTTCTTTAATGTTTGTCGATAACTTTAGTACTCTTGTTGTTTCGCGTATCATTTAAACTCGCATAATTACCTGTATTGTATTTACTGGCAAACATCTTGAAACAATCGAAGAAAATTTATGAAGGAGAAAAATGCGAACTGGCAGACTCTTGTTGGCCTTTAAGAAAAAGAGCAATATACCACATAATCTGATGCTAAATGGTCACTATCACTGACGTATATCAGTAATGCTAAAAGTATCACCGACGTAAGAAAGAAGATAGAACAACAATTAGCTGTTTTAAGTCTCATCGATGAAGAACATAATAACTGCAAGTTATAAAATCTGAACATTTCTCAGAAACATCTGAATAGGAGCAACGCTACTGAAGTATTTTACTTTGTTACTTAACCTTTGGTCATTTAAAATTTCAGAAAAAAGTTGAGGTTGACAAAAGCTGTGAAATTAGATACAGCGAAAGTACATGGAAGGTCGAGGTGACGGAGAAGCCTCCGCCACCGCCGGAGAAAGATAGGAAACTGGTATTTACATGACGTTGTCAACAGTCCGTTTTGTGATTTGTGTCATTTTGTCAGCTCTGTGCGAGTCAGCGTCATTTGTGGTCATTTAAAAGTCAGTGTTGTCATTTAGATGCCATAGTTAAACAAAATCGTCGGATATGTCTATGTTTCGTGTTAATCTAGAGTACATTTTGACCACAAACGTTCTTAATCATTTTTAATGTTAAATTTAAAAAGACCATAGTCATTAGTCGGACATTTGTTATTTCTGAGATCCACAGAACATCTGGTTTTAAGTTTGATGTAATGTTTTAGGCGGAAAAGTGGTTTTCGCTGTCTTATTAGATATAGATTTGTGTTTTTCATTTTGTTATTTGTGTCATTTTGTCTTTTGTCTTGTGTGAGTCAGTATTATTTGTTGTCATTTTAGAAGAGTCGGTGTCATATTTATTAGCACTTAGATAAATTCATAATAATATCTAAACATGTCTGTCTTGAGATATAAAAAACCTATTTGGGTTTTAAAAATACAAATATCTAGTCTTATATTCAAGAGGCCATTGACGTAAGTTATACCTACATAAGTTAGTATTGCATTAGTTTTCATTGATTCAATAACTTTTGTTTCATAATTATATTTGTTTTTTATTGTAATTTTATTTTACGTTTTTTTATTGTTTGGTTTGTGTCGTGTGATTCTATTTGTTTGAGTAAGCGCCATTGGTTGTTTATTTAAGAACTGATGTTATCATTTTGGTACATTTCATGGACAACTTAGTTATATTCCTTACATTTTTTTTTAACTTTTTGATATTAAGCATTCTGTTTTATCAGTATCGATATGATTTTGAATTTTAAACGTCGATTATGAAGCGTTTTACGGTGAATTTGAGGGAAGTAAGTGTAATGTGTATGTGCGGATAAATTCTTCGAATATACGAGGAATTAATGTCGGTCCATATCATTTTAATCCTGTAAAATTAATTGCATCTACGACGTTGAGTTGCGTTTTACAAGCATTGCATTGTATTTTTACTTTTTAAACATGTTCAAATTGTTCAATAATAATAATAATTTTAAACGAACTTACCTAAGTGAAGTTCGATCTTGATTATATTATGTAATACTTAGTTCGAGATGGTTCGTGGTAACTTTAATTAAAATTTTTGATGTCTTTAAACTTTGCGTACAAGGAGCAAGGAAACGACGACACATCCAGTTATCTCGGAATTAGTATGGAATATAACTATTCAACAGACAAATCTAAGGCATAGTTACTAGTGATATTTGTTTGAAACCATCCTTAATATTTTAATTAGCGCCCGGTGTAAAAAGTCACTGTTATCAGTTACCTACTAACTACTATCACCAAAGTTGCCTTTGGTTATCATTATGTTTGAGTTATAGGTCTGGGGATGCCAACATTATTTTGTCAGAATAAAGTATTAAAAAAAGTATCAAAAAATATAGTATCTTAGTAGGTATGAATAAAAAATAGACTGGGTAATATTTTTTACTCATTTATTTTTCTATAAAAACTATATTTTTTAGTGTTACAGAATATAAACATTGATTTAATGTACCGAAACAGTATTTTCGCGTCCTATAAGTATGTATATTTCCTCGACAATACACAGAACGGAATCCCGAAATATAGTTCAGTACTATATATTATAGTAAGGTTGGCAACCCTATACGCGTATCGGTCTGTTAATTTTTATTAAGATTTAGAAATGTTTATATTTTTAATTGGACAGTGTTATTAGTGTCATATTTTCTTTATGAAAAGACTGTCTAATTATGATAATATTATTTACGTTTGTGATTTGTACCACATGTTTTTACGTATTGTAGTTCAAATTACAACTGTAATAATAATATTTGGGCCCTTGCCAATAGTCCATTTAAAAATTGGTTTTTATCAATGTTGTAAATTTTTTTGGAATGTAAATGGAATCATTCCCGTAGAAATAAACGTAGTTAACTCGTTTACTAATTAATTTGTGTACATTATAAAGATTTATTCTGTGATGCTATGTGATTTAAAATAGATTCTATGGTTGGTTGTCGTTGTTTTCATTAAAATTATTTTATTGGTTTTCTTCAGGTTTCATTTTGTTTTACATACATAGAAAGTAATTAGGAACTAGAACGTAGTTTTTATTAGAAATCTTTACAATTTTATAGGAAAGGAAAGATTTTTTTTAAATTTAATAATTTATGTACACAAATATACACATTACTTTCTTAAAATGTAATATATTTGACAGGAGTTATTACATTTATGTTATTTAAATATAATGTATATGTATAAATATAATATGTTGTTACATTGCCATACAAAAATAGTAACATAAATTGACTTAAGAAATATTTATATAAAAAACGTAACATTCTATAATGAAAAATATATTCGTTTGCTTTGCTATCATTTTATTTTTAAAATTGTTATTTAACGTCATAATTACGTTGCAATAATTACCTTTATTATTGATTTTTGTAACAAATATTGTAAATAAATATAATGCGTACGAAGAAAGTACTTTTAAATTATTGTAATTTTTATTCAATTGAAATATTATTTCTCGCGACTAGTTTATTCACGTCTAGCTTTTGTCATTTTTTCATCGTTATGATAGACTTTAGAAGTATGATGATTTAATTTAAGTTGTAATTTTTTTTCAACATATTAAACGAATAAACAGCAGAGGATTAAAAAATAGTGTACAAGTAGGTAATAAAAAATTAATGGAACGCCTAAATACCTCTTTTAAGTAATTAAAATAGTTTAATTATGTCCATGGATTAAACATATTGAAATTTTAAAATGCCCAGACGAAATGTTAATGGTGTAATTTGGCGGAGGGAGCGTTAATAAGAATAGATCAAGATTGTTCGACCCGTTTTGTAGAACAAGCCTTGACTGCTTGTTGTTTTGTGGCCAATTAATGCGACTTTGTTTGTTTATTTCGTCTATTTAAACATGGAAATCTTTTTGGAATATACTTCGCGATTAAATATTTATCTACGTACACATTTTCAACGAAAACCTATTTGTATTATTCTATTAATCAAGTTATTTGTAATAATAACGGCACCCACTCATAGCCCCACACTAGGATACCTCGTGTCGTAGGTGCCATGGACAACAGAAAGACAATTACACACACATCCAGACCGAGAACAGAAATTTAAACAAATCATTCAAATTTTTACTTCGCTGGGAATCAAACCTTCAAACGGTTGTTCGTGGTACCCATCACGCCACCCGGGTCGTCAAATGGACTATGAGTGTGTGCGTTATTATTAATCTAGAAAAAAGAGGATGGATACACGTGCTTAAAAAGTTCAAATATGGTAAACATTAAATTTACGTACTATGTAACGGAATTTGAAAATTGTAATTAACGTATTAGTTTAATGAGAAAGTTTTGTTTAGAAATTTATAACGTTGGGTAGATGGCGCATTTACACATTAAACTATTGCTGATAATATATAGGTATCGTATATTTTAGATTCCTTCTTTAAAAATCGCTTCGTAATACTATCCCGCTTAATGTCGGG
>DWJN01002917.1:0-14436 GCA_018248895.1 Carystus phorcus
TGCTGCTCCTCTCCTATTCATCTTAGCGTGATGTTATATAGCCTATAGCCTTCCTCCATAAATGGACTATCTTACACCAAAAGAATTTTTCAAATCGGTCCTGCATTTCCTGAGATTAACCCGTTCAAACAATCAAACAAACAAACTAACTCTTCAGCTTTATATTATTATATTAAGTATAGATAAAGGAGATAGCGCCAGTAAATACGGTGGTTTTCAAATACGTTAACATAAAAACCCGTAAATAAGTAAGGTTATAAAGTAATATCTTACACCACACGCTCTACACGTCTCGTATTATATTACACGAGAACTTGCGTCCTCCACTTCGCGAAGCTATAGTTTCAAGTGATCAACTTTCGACCGCTTCTACAACTTTCCCGGCAGCCATCTTTAATTTTTCCTCTCAGCTTAAACTCGCAAGCTTTTCAATTAGTATGGATTAGTAGAAAAGTTTAATTTATCGACGTAAGCCCGAATCTTGTTTTAAATTCGAAAGCTGTTTCAGATAGAAATTTTACGGTAGCAAACTTTGAAATGTTTTTAAGATTTTCACAGATTTTAGCTCCAATCACAAGATATTCTTTGCTATAAGAAGGTTTTATGTAAAACAATCTTAGATTACATTATCTCATTTTATTTTTCTGATGTAATTATGAAAAAATATGGTAGCAAATTTAATTTGTAGCTTAAATCTTTTGTAATTTTAGTTTTATTTTAAACAAAGTGCCCTTGTAATCTATATAAGCTTGGTGGGTCGTCATCAGTTATCATCTTCTACCATTTCAGAGTCCATAAAAGACAAATAAAGAACATTCATGTTTATATGTATAGATTTTTATATGTATAGAGTTTTATATGTATAGACTTTTATATGTATAGAGTTTTAAATGTATAGATTTTTATATGTATAGAGTTTTAAATGTATAGATTTTTATATGTACAGAGTTTTATATGTATAGATTTTTCTATTCGTGTATCTCCCTCGGAAGTACTCTTGAACATTTGAACCGATTTTGATGGAATTTTGCGTGACTATTCGATCCGACAGTTAGTGCGTTTTTAGCTATTAGATAACATTTGTCTAATCCACTAGCACAGGTTAGATACAAATTGTTCGAATGCCTTAACGTCAGTTGAAATGCTAACATATGTTTGATAATAAAAACTATTCTGGTTGTACTATGTGAGTTCACTGGAGCTCGTAATAAATTAGTTTTAAATAGACGTGGAGTTGTCCGCTCGTTTTATTGGCCTGTATTATTTATTACTTCATTAGGATGCCGATAGAAGAATATTGGGTTAATGTGAACATACGACTTTAAAATTAACTCGGAGAGGATTATAACGTTATGCGCCTACTCACAGTGTATTTCTTATAGAGGGTACTCGCTTATTTATTGTGTGCTGTTTTCATGTTTAAAACATTTAATGTATAATTTGTTTCTTTATATATGTAACTAGCTGACCCGGCATACGTTGTTTTGCCATATAAATCATTTCGAGGCAATTTAATTGTAGAAGAAAATGACTATTAAAAATAAGGGTTGGTGTTAGAAGGGTGAAAGTTTAGGGTTGTATGTATTTTTAATGCGACATTATAAAAAAATTAAAATAATTGTTAAAAAAAATAAAGATTAATGTTAGGGGTGGATTTGTGAAAAGAATTACCAGAAACTAAAAACGAGCAAGAATAAAACAAATCGCTAATTCTGAAGGTCTTAGCAAGGATATCGGGACGATTCTTTCGTATTATTGCATTGTCATCGTTCCTTAATAAGTATTGAAGTTTCAAATAAATCCGACGTTTCAAAGTCTGCCAAAATCATGTTCAAAGTTTCAAACAAAGTTTACAACCGAAACTAACAAAAGCGTGGTAAAAACTTTATATATTAGCAAATTTTATGGATGAACATATAAGATACACTTTCCAACGAGTACCAATAAAAGTCCATAATGAAATTTCTATTGCGAACACTATATAAGAAACAGTAAAATGGTGTAAATATGAAGCGACAGACAAATTACAAATAATAATGTCGTTTGGTGTGAGTACGTTCTGTAAACATAAAAATTGTCTTGAAATAATACGAGTAATCTTAAAAAGCTTACAAAATATAACCTTTGTAAACAGGATAAAAAAAATCTAGCTTTTTTACGTTCTTTTACTATATGGTCAACTATTAACATAGTGACCGTGATCGTAGTTAATTACTTAGACGCAAATCGAGTTATCAGTGCTTTGAAATTTATTAATTTTTATTTATTTAGAATCATTTACAACATGACATGTAACGAAAGTATGTAACATCGTAATCGTTAAAGTTCAATAATATGCAATTTTAACTACAAATGAGCAAAGCCAACTTTGTAATACAGTATAAACAATAACATTTACTATGGATGTGTTTAGTGTGGTATAAAATCGTGAGTACCCGTTTGCATTTAAATTGCTGAATAAGTTTATAATCCAGTGATCCGTCCCTGTAAAATGTTATATAGTATATTCTATACATTCTAATAGAAATGTTTAAGCAACTTCCCTAAACGTACCAAACTAATTAAAACTTATGTTGACATCAAACATCTAATTTAAACTTTGTGCTATGCACCTTTAATACAACAAGGCCCACGAAATACCAACAATGAAAGTTCCGTACATTATTTTAGTCTGTTTTCTAAATAACCAACAAATGTGTAGATAACCTATTTCATGGCAACCCACCAGTCATTTAGATAGCAACACCGTTTCGGATCTAAAAACAAGAGAGAAAAGCAAATCCCCAATCACGATTTTGACTCCGACGACCGCACTACACGTCATAATGACGTCACGCCGGACCTGAATCACGCTATCGTAGTTTTCTACAAGGTTTGTATAATTGAAGTTCCGAACATGAACAGTCGGAGCTGTCCGCTGTTCAGACATGACACCTCGTCTGGCGGGAGATCTCCCTTTACCAAAACCCAAACAACTGTTTGCCAAGCAGGCTTATAAGAAACATTAATTACCACTAATTATATTAATGGCTTAGTAGTTAGTATAGTACTAGTAGTTAGTATAAAGGCGTAGTGTGTCATTATGAGAGTAAACATAGCCCATGAAAAAAGACTCATATTTGAAACAAGTTCAAAACTTTGTGAATAAAAACATTAGGATCAATTCCTTCACGATTAAACATGTAGCTCGCGTAGTCATTAATTTACCTGAAACAAACAAAATGCAGAAATATTAATAATGTACATGAATATTATACAAAAATATTGAATACTTTGAGCCTATTCTCGTGCGATATTTCGTGTGGCGTGAGGGTCATGGACAATATACAAACACAAGAACAGCCAGAAACCAGCACACCCAGACCGAGAATAGAAATTCAAACTCAACTCAAGAATCTGCCCCGATGAGAATGGAAACTAGGACCCTTTACATGGTCTGGTATGATGAACATTCCCTCATGTGATCCTAAGCGATCAACAGAGTTAAGGAACTGCGAACGTGGTTAGCACCTGGATTGGTGCCATTAGGCAAAAGTTTCTTGAGAGTTTCCGTGCTCCGGAGTGCAAGTTAAGCCATCGTTCGCTGTTGTTATCGTAGATAGCAGTCGTCAAGCCACGTCGGAGGCATTCGGACTGCATGAAAACTTCAGACACTTGAATGGCCACTAACATTTCCACTAACCCGTACTAGTGTAGCGTATGGAGTAATCAAAACCTCATTGATCAGAAAAACCCCGTGCCCTGTCTTGAGCTATTCATAAATGAGTGGATACCAATTGTAAAAAGTACCTCATCCTTGGATTTTTATAAACGGCCTTGAATACAGACCACTATTCCATACCGGTAGACCTGAGTATCGTAGGAGAAACGAATTCAAGAGGTAAGAGAGAGTTTGTAAGGGAAACTCCGCCTGTGGATGGTAGTGTCAAGTATTGTGCCTATGCCATTAAATATAGAAAGTAATATCGAATTATTGAGTATGCTATGTCGTGATGTTAAGTTTATGCTGTTAAGTTTGAAATGTAAGTACGACAAGGGCCGCGTTCCACTAGACGTCCACAATGATCACGCTCACGACCGCAGTTATTTCTGTTCCACTAGCTTGTGAGCGTTACTGTCATAAACTCTAGTGGAACGCTCACCACGACCCACCTTATAAGATGGGTCGTGGTGAGCGTCGCGTGAGCGTTTGTTATGACGTCATGAGTAACGTATTCGTCTCGACTACGACGACCGCGGTCGCCATGTGGAACGCAGATATGAGCGATCTGATCGATGTGAACGCTTACTGGAACGCGGCCATTGTGATAGTAAAATAGATAATGAGTTAATAGACACCCATCACATTACTATGGGTTCAAATAACTGGTTCTGATGAGGAAAGTATTTTTTTTTTTTTTTGTGTAATAGATTGTGGTAACCGTCATAAAACATAATTATTTGCCTTTGATATACATCAGTTGTTAATTGCTTAAAACACAGCAATTATAATGTTAAATAATAAAAAAAATAATTCATAGGAAAAAGAAGAAGGAATCAAAACGTAAGCGCAAAGAGCAAGAAAGAGAAGAAAAGAGAAAAGCAAAAATGTCTCGGGCTGTCAATAACTCTGAGTACAGTCTTCGTGATTTAGAAACCATAGGAGATAAGAAACTGAGGGATGCTATCAGGTAAATTATTAAATAATAATACATATACCAAATTTGATCTAAAATGCTTTATTCTAGTGCTGAACATATCCACTGTGTGTATTTGGTGTATATTATGTGTAAGAATCAATATTTACTAATTATTAATTACATGTAATAATTGCAGGAAGGAATTGAAAGGGAAGTCAAAGCGAGACCTTAGTTCAGAAGGAGAATATGAAAGAAAACATAGTGATAAGAGGTAAGATGCCTTAATAAGATTTCGACATAAATATTAATTGAACACTATTAAAATTTCGATTTCAATTAAATTAATGAACCAATTTTAGAATGAAATTATATGGGAACATTGATCCGCAGTGGACTAGAAATCGAGTAATGTCATCATGCAACGTTTGTTGTCGTTTGCTAGTATTGAAGGGAAGATATCGTTTCAGAATGCTGGACGACAGTCTGCACGGGCTGCAGGAGCTGGAGTCGAAGCTGAGCGCGTACCACGTGATGGTCGAGAAGGAGGTGCTGGGGAAGCGCGAGCGCGGCTCGCTGTCGCCGCCCGACCAGGCGCCGCCGCCGCCCCTCGACAAGCCCAAGTGGAAGATGTCCATGAGCGCCGTCAAGGACCCGTGAGTTTGGACACTTCACACACGACAAACACATTACTCAATTTCTTATGCCAGAGCTCGCTTCAGACTAATTACGAAGTGACGACGTATCTCTTTGACGAAGGACTGACTTACTCTCATTGTTCAAAAACCAAATCAAATCGTTTATTGTAGACAGTAGGTAGGGAAATAGATGATTATTATCGGTTTATTCTGTCTGTGCAGGCGTACAATACTTAATTTATTAAAAGTATATAGTTAAAATGTAATTGGAAAGTCGGACCAACATACTTAATAATAATACTCAATTGTCAAATACAGACAAGTTAATTAATTATATTTTCATACAGACAACCATTAGCGAATTAATTTTAACAGGGTTAAGTCAGACTATCAATGATAATCAAAAGTTAAAAATAATAATTACAAAATTTTGGTTGTTACTTTAATGTATTGCATTAATGAATCAGTAAAATTATTCTGTAACATAATAAATGATGGTTCGTCTTCGAAATGCTGCGATTTTCACACAATTACATTTTTTCTGCACAGAGTCAAAAAGAAGGACACACCAAATCAATCATCGAAAGGATACAAAGAGCATTATGCATTTGAAGACAGCTCAGATGACTCGCAGGAACACAAGGTAAGAATGGTGCAAGTTATGGTAATTAATCAAAACAGATTTTTACACTGTCTCATATCTGATCTTTAAGTCGCAGCTAGTATGAAAGCAATATAACTTGCAAAAACTATAAAATATGTTTCATGTGTATTTAAAAAACGTGACTGATAACTAGGGTGGAACATGTATTAAATGTGTGTAATAATTAAATTATGATTTAGCAGAACATGAACGACAAGAATCTGTCTGTGCGCCGCGCAATGGCAATGAAGGAGCCCCCGCTGCCGCCGGCGCCCCCGCCCAAGCGGGAGCCCGACCCGCCAGGCACAGAGACACATCACCCACCGGTACATTGAATACTTTGTATGTTTTTAATGGTAGCAGTTTAAGGGAGCTTATTTTCACTGACCTCCGAAATAAGGCGGTATACAATTTGTCTGTTGTGCATACCGATTTAGGTGATTCTTTACCTACTCGAAAGCTGATGTTTTTCATGTGATTCAATATTAATTTTAGTGACATCTGACGAGTCGTTTTTGAGTTATCTCTAATAATGCGCATTTACTTAACGAGTATCACTTCAGAATCGGAATATTTACTACGGCGTATTTATTTGAAGTCTCCTTTTTCTTTTGTCCACTTAAAACGCGATTATAGAAAAATTATCAAACTACGATTTTAGCGAAAGTCAAATAAAAACAGAATGTATTGCTTCGTTTAATTATTTAGACCATAATTTTCATTTAACTGAAAACCTGAAGTAAGGGTTTAATTAGATAAATAATGTAATCAGTAAGTCAACAGTGATGTTGCATGAACAGGTTCGCAAGGGCAACATAGTGCTGGACAAGTTCGGGTCGTTCCGGCTGGCGCAGGAGGGCGAGACGCCGGTGTCGGTGGGCGACGGGCGGCCCGAGCAGTTCGTGACGCGGATCAAGCCACCGTCGCCGTCGGGCCGCCGGCCGCGCTCGCCGCCCTCGCCGCGCCGCCGCAGCGCCTCCAACTCCTCCGACGACGACCGCCGCTCCAGGAAACGGTCCAGGAGCAGGTTTGTGCCGATAACGTTAGTGTAACAAATCATCACTTATTCGTCAAGTCAAACCCAGGCAATTAATATTAATAATAATATGGTATACATTTATTTATTTATTACAAGTTAATGCTTGACATCAACTCCACGTGGTGGTAAGTGGAGAGGATGTCTAAGATGGTGGACGCATTAACTTAGTAAAAGCCTATTCACTCTCCTCTTTATTTTTTGTTTTGTGCCATTTCATTTTTTGTTTTCACTGTGCAGATGTAATTCATAGCTCATTAATTAACAAGTATATTTTTGTTGGTTATTTTATACATTTTTGGATGATATCTACTATTCTTAAACTTATCTTATACTTTGACATATTAAATTAAACTTTTTAATTTAATCTCGCCCTCTGGTATAATGCGCTACCGCGCAGTAGTTCCATAGAAAGGCCTTTATTGACGACCCGTGTGGAACAACGGTGAGCATGCTAGGCCACTGTCGCCGTTCGTGGGTTTGATTGGTGGGGGAGGGGGGCAGTAATTTGACGTTTAAATATATTAAATTTTGGGTTTAAATTTGTGTTCTCCATTTCGGTGTGTTAATTCGTAATCCAAATACAGTTTATTAGACCTCGGTCACGCGACACAAAACAATTTAGAATGCGTCGGGTCTACGACATTTTCTAAACTAAAATAACTTACTTGCAATTGTAACTCACCTGTGGTACGCTCAAGCCGTATCTAGTAGCTTTATGTCCATACAATTCCTTATCTTTTGACTCTTTGTCATATTGCAATGTGCGCCATGTCGTATACGTTTATCTAACTATATTATAATATTTCTAAATGCAAAGAATGTATTCTAGAAATGTAAAGCTACTATATTTTTGTTATTTTCGCTATAAGTGTTTTTCATGAATTTGTAAATTATTAATGAGAAATAAAGTTTCTAAAACCGTATAACGTCACTTACATGTAAACATCTGGTCACCAAGGACAGTAAGAAGCCATATTGCTATATATTATAATGATATATATTTAAATAATGAATTTATAATTTGAATTTTTAATGCAAATATATACTAGAATTAAAAACAATAACTATTCGTAGGTTCTTTGCCTCGTACTAAATCATTTTAAGTATGTTTTAAAAACTCGTCAATTACGCTTTTGTTTAAAGTTCGTAATTTGAATCTTATTTTAAATCATTATCTAGTAAATAGTTCATAAGTGATTTTGTTAGGTTTTACAATTGATTATGAGACGTTCGTGTGGTATGATAGGATTTACAATTGAATATGAGGCGTTCATGTGGTTTGATAGGTTTTACAATTGGACCCTGTTAAGCAGAAAAGATCCAGCAGCATTTTTGTAATTTTCAGTAACTCTACCTTTTTGAAAATCGGAGGTGTCATGAAACATAACATGTACATTTTTTTAAAGTAATATAATAGTGCCTTTTCATTGGAAGAATTTCTGTCATTCCAGATAAACTTGATTAGTGGATTATGTGTGTAATTCGAGATCATATAATATGTTGACTGGATCTTTTCTGTTTAACAGGTTCAAATTGATTATGAGACGTTCGTGTGGTTTGATAGGTTTTACAATTGATTATGATTTGTTGGTGTGGTAACAGGACGTGTCCGCGCAACTACCGGCGGTCGCGGTCCGGGTCGCGGTCGCGCTCGGCGTCGTCGGGCAGCGCGTCGGGGTCGCGCCGCCGCCGCTCGGGCTCGCCGCGCTCGCGCTCGCGCTCCGACGCCAGCCGCTCCTTCTACTCACGCAGCCGGTCGCGCTCCCGCTCCGGCTCCAGGTAAATACCGTGCTATATATCAGCCGGTAATACATTTGTCGTGCATCTGATTCAAATTCAAATTCAAAACCATTAGAATACTTAAACGATAAGGAAGCCTGGAAATAAAATGCCGTATCCCGCTCCGCAAAGGCTAGTGAAATATTTGTCAGTTGTATATTTATTAGTACAAAAGATGTGCTGAGGAGTTTCTTTCGCCGTTTCTTCTCCTCGATTTAAAAGCACCTTTCCGAAACAGTGGTAGAATCAAAAAATGTCGTGCATAAGTGTATTGAAATAATACCTACATGAATAAATGATTTTGAATTTGAATATGAAAATCAATCAATTATTATAGATGCAATCGTCGTATCAACCGTCGCGGCAACTGGCGCGGTCGCGGCGGCTACGAGCGGGGCACGTACTACCGCCCGCGCTTCCACACGTACAACGGCGGCGGGCCGAGGGGGCGCGGCCGCGGCGGGGACTTCCGTCGTGACGACGGACGCCGCTTCCAGCACGAGTGGCGAGACAACCGGTCGCGCGGCGGACGACCGTTCCGTCCGCGACGAGGTGGCGGCGGCAGAGGCAGACCGTTCAGGTATGCTCGTCTAATTACTCACACAATAATATTACACACACTAATATTATGAAAATGAAAGCTTTGATTGTTTGATTGTAATGAATAGGCTTTTAAAACCACATTATATTTTATTATACGAATTCTTTCACCTTTCGAAAGCTACATTATCCACGAGTTATATTATAGACTATATTTTATTTCGGGAAAAAATGGGGTTCCGTAACATATTAGTAAAGAAATCATTCAATTTATTTGTTGTAAGTGTAAGTTACATGTAGGTGTTTATTTACATATTTTTGATTGTTTACATTGCCAGATCTATCTTAGTATACCTAATAATAAAATTCTTAAGTTGTTTGAACTCTTCTTATCCTCACTCGCTTTTATGTGGTGTTACAGAGGCGGGTTCCGTGAATTCCGCGACCGTCGCGGCGGCGGCCGGTACTCTCGCTCCCGCAGCCCCGACCGCACGCGACGCTCGCGCTCCTACACCCCCGAGAGGCGCGAGAAGGACAGGGATAGGTAAGCCTTACAAGTGCCTCTCGTCTAATAATACACTTTCGGACATAAGGCCATATTTTAGAGGCCAGAAGTTCAACCACGTTCCTCAAGCCCCACTAATTAATACCTTCTAAACCCTTTTTAGAAGAACATAATTTTTGTAGACTGATGACCACATAATAATTAAATTTAAATGATTTTATTATTTGCTTTTCAAATCTATCCTCAGTATCATGAATGTAAAACAATGTACATATGTAATTCAAATTACAATGACAATTGTTTATGTGATAATAATACACTTTTAGATTTAAATTTAAATGTTATCTAAGAAATTATTTACTTGAATTGATCCTCGAGTCCCATGTTATGTCATATTTTGCCTCAATTTGAACAAGTACGTTATTAACAAGGCATTAAGGGAGATAATTTTTTGTTGCTTGCTAGACATTACCAGACAAATTATTACAACTGCTCTCGTTATTTCGCACCTGATAGCCACCGCAGCGAGGGAGAATACGAGGAGGAGAGGTACGTGGACAGGAAGGAGTACGACGGAAAATGGGCGGACGGGAACGAGCCAGAACGTACTCACACTGAAGAAAAACCCGCCGAACAACCACCCAAAGAATAAACTGGACCCGTTAATCGGTCCTTTTATAAGCACGGATGCGCCGTACAGTGACTTTGGTCTTGTGCAAATAATAAACCAATCGAACGTTTACGTTCCTTAATTGTCGCATTGCCAATCTATACCCGTGCGCACCTTTATGTTGAGCAGTGTCACTGTTCGACAATCTTTTATCGTAGTTTAAGCCTAGATGTAGGTTTATTTAGGGTGCTGATTGCATTACATTAATTTAGAAACATCCTAAAGCAGCGTATTATATTTGTAAATATAATTAGTAACAATTATAACTTTACTTAATCAATGTATTCATTAATTTCCTAGTTTATAATTTGCGTGTTAACCTATTTTCTTTTAACTATCTTGGAAATGGCTATTAAAGAAACAGTACTACCATTCCAGTTCGTAATATTTGTGTTTCTTCACTGAATTGCAATTTCTGTAATACTATGTCACTGTGTGTGATAGATGTAACGAAATATTAATAAATTTGATAAAAATACTAGTGCATTTTTTGTTTAAACCCTGGCTTTCATCTCCTGAGCTCCATGAGCACATGATTACTTATTTAAGGCCTTTTAATAAAACAATAAATGACTAAAAAAAACTATTTTATTTGAAATACGTACAAATAACATTTTTCTTAAGTGCGCTTCTTTTTCTTTTTATTTTTATTCTTATTGCTCTTGTCAGCATTCCAGTACCACAATAATTGACCGACAATAGCACCGTTCGTTAGAGTTGAAACGCAATATGTAAGAATGATAATAGAGTCTCCAGTTTCTTGAACAGATGTGAAAATTCTTGCAATGCTTCCTCCAAACAGTAACAAGCAAGTCACAGCTGACAACTGGCCCGTACTTCCGTTTTTGTAATTAGTAATAATTTGAATTGACTGAAAGAAAAACTATGAATAAAATTTAAGTTCTGTGAAGTATAAAGAAAGAAATGTTTTTATAGCAAAATACTTTGTAAAGCAAAACACTATAATTTATTGTTTTTTAAGAATTATGACCATTGGTTTCTGTTTTAACTAATCTGTTGGATGTCCTATGATGATATACATATATTTTTTATACAATAATTATTATTTTAATATTTTTTTATACAATTTATGTAGTTTTCTCTAGCTTCCCTTTCCAATGTTTACCTTAGTACCTCCACCTGAATAATTGCTGTTAATTTTCTTCAGAGATTAAACACCATTCAAAATTCTTACTTAAAAAAAATTAACATTTCATTGATTTCTACCACTAATTAAAGTAATTGTGATTAAATTTAAGTTGTTGAAACAATTTGATTGCGTTAGGACACGTGAGCTGGTAACCTCTGATACACGCCAGTTAAACAAGAAATTTAATGCTGCCTCCTGGTCCTCGAAAAAGCAAATCGCCAAGGAAAAGTTCAAGCACACCCACAACACAGGCGAGACAGGCTATCCGTGCGGTAGACGGGCCCTCTGGTCTCTCGCCAAACCCTCAAACTCAAAGCAATTTCTGTACATCGTTCCCTCCACCATTGCGCAGAGCAAACAATACTCTGGCATACACAGCAAAAGAGCAAACCGATCTACTGGGTTCACTCTTCGCTTCGAACTCCACTTTCGATGATGGGGGAAACATACTGCTTACCATCCCGCGGTGTGAATAGTCAATGCCTAACGTGCGTTTTACCCAAAACGCCGTGCGTTGAGCTCTTGCTTCTCTTGACATCAACTAGTCGAAGGGGCCGGATGGTATATACATGCTACTGTGGTGAAAACGTGCGCTCCGGAATTGACCCGGTTTTAACGCGCCTTTTCCAACTCATCTATTCTATCGGCATTGTGCCGTCCTCGTGGAAGGTGGCTTTGATCCATCCTATTCCTAAAAACGGATACAGGTTCAATCCATCCAATTACAGACCAATTGCAATAACCTCCCTGTTGTAGAAATTAATGGAGCGTATAGTAAATATCCGGTCCATCATGGTCCAGTATCTAAAAGATCGCCAGCTGATTAGTGACCGTCAATACGGCTTACCGCCATCGCAGGACAGCTGGACAACTGGTTTCGGTTTACCTTACTCCTTGCTGGATGGCAGCAATCGAGCGCAAGGTAGAGGCATTGGCTGTAAGTTTGGATGTCGCAAAGGCCTTCGAATCTTATCACCTTATAAGGCATTATTGCCTAAGCTACCTTCCTGCAGGACACCTGAGATTTTGTTCGATTGGATTGCCAGCTTTTTATCGGAGCTTAGCATCAAAGTCGTTATCGACGGTACATGCTCGGATACTAAGCCCATAATCGCTGGTGTCCCACAAGGCTTGCTTTCACCCACTATTCATCATGCAGATCAATGCTCGACATCAATAATATTCATTGCTATGCAGATGACAGTACGGGTGATGCCCGTTATATAGGCCATGCAAAGGTGCAGACTGAGAAGAGAAAGAAACCTGTGTCTGAACTCAAGAAAATTTCTGGAGCGAGTCTTGGATTGAGATAGACTAAATTTAGCCTGATTCAACCCCAAGAAGACACAACCTCTTTATCACTGCAGTCTTAGACCATACCTCTTAATATCTGTAAATGCATTGGGATGCTAGCTGTCAACATTTAGAATAAGTCAGTTTTGTGACCACTTAGTATGGCCAAACTAGCTTCAAAGAAGTTAGGAGCGCTCGACAGAGCTAAGTGGCACTGCAGGCCGCTGGTTGCTGCAGGTTGCTGTTCTATAAGATGCAAGTTCGGCAGCACATACAGTACCGCTCCCATCTTTGACTTGGAGTGCCACCTAGCCATGTGGAACCATTCAACCGAATCCAACCGTAGGCAATTAATTTGTCTTGTCAACGATCCCATTCTCACAGAATATTTGGATTAATTACATAATATGCAAAAAAAAATGGAAAACATTGCCCATCTTCACACCACACTGCAATAATTGTATAAAGAAAAATCTACCTTTGCAAAGATTATAATAGGCACATTGATAGCCTGCATATTCCACAGGATATCCTTAGGAACATATCCACTAAGTAATGCCGCCACTAGACCCACATATGAAGCTAGGAACAACGAAGCTTTGGTTGGGGAGCCTCCATAATGTAGCACTAGAGTTGCAACTATGGCAGTTTGAATGGCAAGGAATGTTCCCTCACCCCAGGCACTGAAACAATTATAATAAGTCAATAGTGCTCCATATTTTCGAGAATAAACTTTTATTATTACACTAAAATTAATTTATTATGGCATTTGTCTACTAATTAATATATATATAATAATTGTGGACATCAGTGGCTGAGCACAGGCCGAAGTAAATACCTAGTTGGTGCAGGGCTCTTCAGTAGTCTTCATAATTATGAGACATATTAAAAGGCTTACTTGTTAATCAAGTCTCCCATCAAAAGGAGTAGAGTTACAACATAGTTCAATGTAAACTTTGCTAATGTGCCAGTGATTCTGCCTTACATTATTTTTTTATCTTACCATTGAAAAGACATACCTGAAGGGAAAGTCCATTACATAGCTGTAAGCAAAGTTGACAGTGATTGCAAACAATTCAAAGTAAACTCCATAGATGTTTATCCCCTCAGCACTTTTGCTGCTGAAAATTTTTAGGATCTGAGGGACTTTAACCAATATTGACCCCGCTATAATTCCGATACCTAGCCCTTTACTTAATGTACTCTTGAAACAGGGAACTGAAATGAAATATGCGTTTTTTCAGTTTAATTAACATATAACAAATAAATTACTATATATATACTATAAATACTCACCATCGAGAAAATTATATTTAACGAAATATTCATCGTAACAATTTTCCGTTAATACAGAAAGTATTAAACCTTTCACAAAGTCTTCCATAATTTTCTATTAGTTAATATGTAGCTTAAAATAAATAAGTAAACTGTATAAAATCAATCCATGTATAAAATTGTTGTTTCTCTGTAAAAATTTGAAAATTTCAAATCAAATTAAGTTAATTTTAATTGATCAAAAAATAATAAGAAATTAGCGTTAGACAAGTCACGTCGCTCATTACT
>DWJN01002918.1:0-14435 GCA_018248895.1 Carystus phorcus
GAGAGCGGCGGATGAATGGGCGAGCGATGAGTCACTCGATCGATGCCCCCTCCCCCCGCTACCCCGCCGCCCCACTCCTCACCCCTCGCCCGCGCGGCTGCGTGCTGTGCCGCCTGCAACTCTCGACACAATTTTTTACATTCATCACTGCAAGTCAACAGACGGCTCCACCGGCTTGCCACTATGAATATGACGTAGCGAGGCTCTCGTGAAATGAAACGAGAAAGATCACTGAGTTATTCCATGCCAATGAATCAAATAAAATAGGTTCTTAGAATACAGTATGTCAAACGATGAATAACATCATCGCCTTGTTAAAAATATTCAGTCGTGCCTACGACACCCACGCCCCTTGATTCTCGTTACTATATTTAAAATAATACTTAACATCTTAGAATCGTATTTTTTTATAACTAGAATGAAATAAAATAGTCAACTTAGCCGATCGTTATGGTCTGGTTTTAAAACATATAAATATATAAAAACGACTGAATCAATTTCGCTATAAATAAACGTTAATAACGGCTTTCAACCAATCATAATGGCTGTCAATCGGGCAGCGTGGCGCGTAGTGGGAGGCCGGAAGAAGCACCGTGGGCCGGCCGGCGGAAGCGCCGTGTCGCTAGATGCGACAGTCATTCTATGCTATACGTGCTGCGACTATTGACGATGTTGTTAGCCAATGATCCAACTCTCCTTTGTGCGTTTTGACCGACATCCTGACAGACGAATGTCGTGACAGTAATTACTTTGTTTTTGGATTGATGAGCGGTAGTTTAGACATCCTATCGTGTACAATAAAAAACAAAATGCATGTTAATCTGAGTCTCCTCGACCAAAATATATAATGAAGTTTACTAAATTTATTACGAAATTACACAAGCTAATATTAAATCGAAACAATTTTTTAATATAATTTTTTAAATAAATATCTCAGATTGAGTAGTACATTGCCTACTCTAAGTTTCTTTTACGAGCAAAGTCTCGTTCTGACTTTAATAACTTTAGATGTTATGATCTGATGCACATCGTCATATAGGTAATAGATGTATATCAACTTAAGTAAGGATAAGTTGGAATTCCGTACCAAGTATTTAACGAGCGCAATGCTTAATATTCCGCCTAAACACGTCTGCTGCTACCTGCTACTTGTTATTAGACTCCAAACCGTTCACCTAGTAACTTCGCTACTAGTATAAGCAATTTATTTGTTCCGAAAGCTACATAAAAAATCCATAGTTTCAATCGGTTTAAGTCAACGTCTATATTTTACCTCCTCGGAGTTAGCTCTTGTTATAATCTGGAACTCTTCAACGTGTAAACGATCCTCGTTCAAAGTAAAATATTTACTGCGCTCCTGCGAGTGGCGTCATCAGTGAACGAGCGAATAGTACTGTAGTTAATTAATTTGGGATTCAAATCAGGGTTATGCAACGAAACTGGCAGCGTCTCCGAACCCACTGTTTTGCGCAATTCATTGTCTAATTGTTTTAAGTATACGACAGCTTTCCACGACTCTCTTTGGACAACTAGAACCTTCCCGTATGCGTCAGATGTGTATCGACCAAACCAATGATTGTTTGGTTGGCAAAGATCACACATTGTCCAAAACCTATCAGAGAATAAAATAGGGTGTCTATCTTGTGTTACGAATTTAACTTATCAAATGACTTAATTCTAAACGTTTGGGTGTATACAGTAACGCCTCCCTGATGGGTAATATACGAGTTCTATGTGTAATAATTTAAACTCAAACTCAAATAATTTATTTCACGTAGGTATTTATAAATACACTTATGAAACGTCAAATATTTTGCATCTACCACCGTTTCGGAAGGGTGCCTTATAGAGAGGAGAAGAAACGGCGAAAGAAACTCCTCAGCACATCTTTTAAAAAACAAAATTTGTATTGTCTATGACATCTACATGTGTGTCCAGATGGGTGTTTGTTTTGATGAGCTCTCGTTTGTCTCCAGGTGACTTCGCGGAGTTCCGTCGCTCGTACCCGGAGTGGTGCAGCGAGGCGGGCCCGCAACACGTGCCACACTTGCCTCTCATGGGGCTACGGTTAGTATAGATGGAGCTTTATACAAACTTTTACTTTTGTAGCAAACTAAACTTTGTCGTTAAGGCAGTGTGCAAAGTGGCTTATACCTACATAGTATAGAATTACTTTAATAAAGTAAGGAATTGGTAAGTAACGAGTCCTAAATAATCACGATTTAGTTCTTACGAGGTAACACGTTTTTATACTGTATTTTTGAATGTTCTTGGATCGAAAAGCGAGAAGTCCAAGTAGACTTCAATACACTTTATTTACGTATATACGGTGTAAGCATGTTCATTTCCTTTACGTCACTTCCGCAGTCACGATATAATAGTTCTCTAGTATCAGTGCATAGAACAATGTAATGATGCGATGTATTTATACTGTGTGATTCAGAAACCGAGTGTGTTCTTTGTAGAGCTGACTGTAATCCATTGGATCGGATTACGCAATCGATTGCCGTAGCCGCGTACACTCGAATCGGTTCAAAACTTCGAATGTTTATCTCGATTACAAACAGAGCTTATAGCTACCGGAACACTGGGTTTATATTTTAGTGGAAGCGTGTTTCGTCTTTAGATGTTCGTTGGTTTGCCAGAGTTTTTTTTATATTACTTACCATTAAAACTGCTAAGAGTAAAAATATTTATACATATACTAGCAGACCAGGCCACACGTTGCTGTGACTAAGACTAGAATCTTATAAAATTAATTCTTTGTAAAATATTAAAAAATAATTTGAAATACAATAATATTGCGACTATAAATTGAGATGTAAGCTATCCTAACTTTCAAGTTGGATCAAACTGGACATGATGTGCAAAATTTGATTAAAATCGGTAAAATAGTTTAGGAGTCCATCGCGGACAAACACCGTGACATGTACTATATATTAAGATTTGCTCAATTATTTTAAGTCTACTGTTGTATGAAAGTAATATTGTACAGTTTGATTTGTTCGTAGATATTATACATTATCAAAGTACATGTGCTTTATTTGAGTATTTGTGACAAAATTTCATTTATAAATCCAAAATATTTTTCAACCGAAACCTTAAGATTTAGTGTGCGACATGTAATTTATATATATATTAAGATAAGACATTCATATTATATACCAGCGCATATGGATATCGGAAAATATTTTCTATTAGATCGAATTATTGTAAATCGAAACAGAAAAATTTCATCAGAATCGGACCAACCGTGTTTTAGGAGTTCAATGACAGACATACGAACAGTAGAAATATATTTATAAAGATAGTGTTATAAAATAGTTAATAATTAAGTATATTTTAAGCTGTTAGCGCTATTCGGTTGATACTTGCCATTTACGTGACCTGTCGCATGTACCTGATAAGATACCAACGAATTAAATTAATCCCAATATATTTTAAAAATCTAGTTTTGCTGTACAGGGTCTGTTATACGAAAATCGTCTTCTTATTTTAAATGTCTATAGAAATTTCACCTTTATAATTCATTGATGAAGAGTTCGTTTATGAACCAGACACTCTAAGAATCAAGTTTTACCTAACTCAGAAATATTTACGGGCATACACACAACAATTAAACCCATCAAAGTTTCATCACAATCGTATCAGGCGTGGAGAACAAACATACAAAGATTCATTAATATTAGACATTGACGTCAAATAGTCTACGTCATCGAGTGAAAATAAAAGTTTTTATTAGCATAATTCTGAAGGCGGAGAGACTTTAATTTTGCTTTATATTAAGTAGGTAGGTACGTAAAGGTCGCGGGATGGTTGTATTACCGAAAATAGCTCGCTTACCTTAAGGTAAACTGAGTGGGCGTACCGTAACAAAGAGTGGCTGAATGTTTTACCCGTTACGAGGTATGACTTGGAAAACACGTATTTAGGACAAACAGACCATTATACATTAATTATATTCTCAAGGTTTCATTACTAAAGCTAATTTAGAATATTTTATGTTAGGAACAAGCGAGATATATTAATATTCGCCCTCAACAATATAACCCCGCTTCCATTATTGCCTGCGTACAAAAAATTAAAAACTTTTTATAACGAATATTTGCACGTCAATGTTTGTCCAATGAGTGTCATAACCGGTACTCTTACCGGCATCTTATATTGAAATATGCTGATAATAAGATGATTAGAAAACAGGGAAGCATTTGCAAGAATTACACTAATTAGCAAGTACGACATAACAGGTATATCGTCTGAACCCGTCGCTCGCTGCTTTTTATTAATTGCGCGAACGTTGAAAGAAATCTCGCACGCGTGGGAATTCGATTTCATGCGCGTGGGATTTTTTCTTCGACCACCATTTATCGACGGAAAAGCCGACGACCGCTCGGCGACTGGTTCCGGCACGACTGGATACCGAATACCGACCGCGGCAACGGCTTTCTCAATCAAACGACCTTGTTGAAAAGCTATTTAATTACCTCGTCGACTTGACAGTAGCATCTTGAAGTATCCCGGCTAATGAAGATAATTGTGGATTCTTCGGAATTCTGAATCAGTGCAGTTAGCAGTCTGGTTTGCCGTGGAAAAATCTCAGGCAATTTTTTTTTTGTGTGTGTAGGGTCTCCAGGTATTGCGATTTGCGCGATTGCTGAATGTTCCCTTTTTCAAATATAAGAATCAATAGGTTTTGTATTTTGTTTGTTCTTTGGTTGAGAATTTTGTTAGATACCTATAACTGTACCTACTAGGTAATGAAGTCTATAAAAATAATTTTGCTTTCACTTTTTCAGTTTTGTAACTATACGGATTTTATAAATAATTCTTTAAACTTCAGGATGGATGCCGAAATTTGACAGATGATACCTGGCAACACATGCGAAGTGTATTCATTGTAGGTGTAAGAGTACTATTGGATATGCAAGAGTAAAGGAACGGATTCGTCCACCTCAGCGTTAGTAGTGATCGGCGAACAAATGAACTTTGATCAACGTGGGCGCCGTATAAATAAGCAACTCGAATAAAACCGGCCGATGGAATTCTCAGTAGGGACCCAGGGTCAGTTTACACCGAGCAAATATTTATCCCCAGAATTATCGTTACGTAGAAAAATAGTTTTGCGAAATATCTTTATTAGTTACAATGAAAAATAGTTACATACACATCAATACGTCCTGAAGTTAAAGAAGCCACAATTTTTCCGGTTTGTGGTTACCGCCGGGTAAAACCTGTTTTGTAAAGGTTACTAATTGGTATCATAATGGATGAATAATTGCTACTATAAATATTTGTATTATTTAGAAAACAAAAAGGACATAAATAAGGCGAGTGATAAATAAAAATATAATTTTCAATTCAAGTAACAGTTACTAGCATTATCAGAAATATGAAGTATGAGATAATAATTCTGTTGATTCGATTCTGACCATAATAGATATTATATTAATATTGTTTATGTTACGCGAAATCATTGTAAGTAACAAATTAAATTAATGCATGTAGGTACTTCTCTTGCCGTATCTAATTGATGACGGTATGTAGCAATCGCTTTATATGTACCTACGTTCGTATTTCACAATGACAGATCAATGTCAAATATTCCATTCATAAACATGGAGCAAACATTGTATTCGCGTACCGACGTTGTGTATTCAAATACAATGCTCGTTTTGATAGTATTTAGTTATGTTTATGTAATAGTAGATATTTGCTAATTGGTATACTATGCACGAACGAGCCGTTCGAATATTTTCTTTTTTGCATAAATAAAAGTTGTAAAGTAACTATTTCATTATGTTATTGTCGAAGTTTGAAGTCTGTTGGCAGTGAAAGCCATATTTCATGTCCCAACTTCGTTATGAACGTGGCTCGGTGACGCATTGCGGTGCGCGGGGCATCAAAAGTAGCCTGGTTAATAAACTCATTCATCATTTTTCATTCGTGACTACATAATGGCAGTGGCGGCTGCAACTTCTCATTGAGGTGGGCGTGCGGAGTGCGGAGTGCGGCGGAGTGGAGTGGTACGAAGACGGTGACTACGGCGAGCTAACCGACTAACCGGTGGATTGCATTAGGAACGCAGTTGCGCGTTCAATGGAGGCGCGCGGCACTTCGCTCCATTCATGCGTCCGATTCGCTCACGGATTTCGCGTCGTTCACTATCCCCTCTGCTAGACCATTACAACACAACATTTTTTATAACTTGAATATTTCTTTGATTTTACAAGCCTACCTTGGAAGTCGAATGAGCGATTGACGTCACTGAATACAAAACTCAGCGTTAGATTTTATAAATAAAAGGCCCGTTTGATATAGGTAGGTACGTTCCCTCCCGCCCACGGCCAGGTTGCTTGTCGACTCCCTTTCACGATATCGTTTCCTAACTATAAATAGCAACATTCAAATTTATGGTGTAAATGTAATCACACCCACGCGCGTGCCAAGCCAAATGCTATGCCGATTCAAGTGGGCTCACATTTTTATTCTACTCACTTGAATATTCTACACAATTATCAATTGTACGAAAAATTTTGCTAAAAATATACCAAACAGATTTCATTATTTCGTTATATTCAGATGAAAGTGATGAAATTTTAAATATTAATGTTAAGAGGGGATTTTAAAACTCAAATGTATGTGCGACTTCCATCCACTAAGACTCCTGGATGCCATAAGATGCCATTTCTCGGGATCTTAAATAAACTCCCAAGTGACTCCCCTGTGCTATCGTCCTAACCTACCTTCCTAGGAGACCGGGTAAAGAAAGACTTGTTTGGCTTCATAGCATGGCTCTTGTTGCTGAATGAAGGTCTAAAGACATTTTAAGGAGCTTACGACGACAAGGTCGTTTCTCATGGCTAAAAACACCTGATATTAAGTAAAAGTGTAAAATGATGATAAAAATCAAGCTGGACGCGCTATTTGCGGTCCAAAGGAATTATTGCCGAATTTTTCGCAAATCTAGCTGGAGTCTACTAGAAGGTATATAATAAAATCATAAAATATACCCTAGAGTTCTTGTAATTGATAAAGTTACTTTGCGATTTGTCGTCGACTGGCATTGGCTTAATGAGATTTAATCATTTACCAAGAGCCATTAAGGCGGTATCACACGTCTACAAATTTTCTGCCCGTTCTGCAAGTTTGTTGGAGATTCCAGTAGAATCAATAAAAGAGCTCTTTTCGTTTTAAACTGGTCAAGGAGAATGTTGAGTGTCGTCATGTCACGGCCATAAGTAACCTTTTGTGGTTGTGCTACAGCTGTAGCGTGTGTTCTTCATTGGACACGTGTGTCTCTTTTATACTATCTGTATATAAAGACCTCAGCGTATGATAACAGTATAGATTGGATATAGTAAGAGTTTACATTGAAGCTTTTTCGTATTTTTAATCTGCCGTTCTTAAATCCACGTTAACAATTGAAGTTCTGAATATTTTCAGTAACTTTTGAAAGTACCTTATAAATAAAAGTAATTTCGTAACATTAGTCGTGAGGTCTATATCAACGGTAATATTTCGATGGAAGATTATGCCGGAGTGCGTAATCCATTCTACAGTTGGCACGAATGCACGGTCCTTAGTCACGCAATGATTGGCTCTCCACTTCCAGATCGAGAGCTCACGCTGACGTCAACAGGCTCGCACGTCACTACGTGAGTGACTGTGTAATAGTAGTATTAGCAGACGCTGATTCATGTCGATACTTCAGCAGTCATCGCGACACGACAGTCGTCGCGGACGGCGCCTAGTGGGCTACTATAATGTTGTTTAAATCACAACAATTGATCGAGGCTTTGTTCATAACAATTTGTAAATGAAATACAGCATCTTCCTATTATATAACGATACAATGTTGCTATGTAAAGATCAAACAGTATCTGATTAGTTTATCGATGTTGTTGTACATAATATATCATAGCAGTTTTTTATGTTTATGGATATTATGCTAATAGGTACTTTTAATGGTAAAAAGCGCGTCCAAATCAACATTAGTAGTTTTTATTCATGAAAATCTGACAGCGTTCAAGGGCTACGGTAATGGTTGCGGTTTAATCGTCTTCATGAATTACTTACAGTTTCATAAAGTCTTACAATCTTGTAGTATGTACTTTTGGATTAGGAAGTCAGAAATCTTGATAATATTGTATGTAGTATGTACTTATTGTAAACTGATACGAATTGGATTACACGGTTGACGGTAGACGTTATCGACTAGGATTGTTTTAAACGTAACAGTTCTCGCTGTCTCGTTTATGTGACGTAGATTATCAGGTCGGACTTCTATAATAATATTCTAAAGAATTATCGGTCTCTCTCCTAGTGCGGTGATATAAGAGTTCCTAGTGTGAACGCATATTAGAAAATAGAATTAGCAACAAATTAGATAAGAACTATGGTAAAATGTTGTTTCAAAATCAATATAACGACATAACACAAAAAAAAAATTTAATGTCGGAAATTTCACAACCAAACGTCGCATGTAAGGATGTTTCTTAATTTACCTATAGGTATGTAATCTTCATAGTTCAATTAAAAGTAACTAAACATTTTCAAAGCAAAATATCAAATCACATTATTAAAAATGGAAATGAGATCATGTGAATCAATGAAGAATTTAGTTTCTGTTACAAAACCGGTTTTCTATGGCGTTAATAAGTATTCGTAGTTTTGGTGTATGTCAATAAATCATTAACAACAGTCGGCGCGGCGGCGTCGTCGGTGCGATAGCATCAGGATGATGAAACGCCAAGATCCTGGTAGTAGGCGGCAGGTTATCAGCGTGACGTCACGGCGGCCCGACGTCAGGCGCGCTCGCGTGACTTCATTCACGAATTTATCCGTCCACGGCCACGGACACTCGGACACGGCTCACGTTATAATCTGTACTCATTTAACAACACCGGCCATCAATGAAATAATGATTCAACGGGTCGCATCGCCCCGGCACAAGCAAAGTTATTGCAACGTTTTTCAAGGGCGTGCTGGCGATAGATCGTGAAGTCTCCACGGCATCTACTAGCATTTTTATTCATTTAGGTACTAGTTAATGACCGCGATTTGGTCCAGGGTCATATTGAACTCCTGAGAGAAAAGTATGTAGCAAGTTTGAAGTAAATGTCAAGAAATTTGTTTTATCCCGCATTTTACACTTTCTGGTTAAAGTTTCTGTTTTAGTGCTTTTCCATACATAAGTGATCCTGTACAAAATGTCATGCCTCTAGATCTACTGGTCCATGCTGTCACTTGTCTGTCAGTCCGTTACCGTTTGCGTTTAAGTAGATGGGGAAATAAAATTATACTACTGAAGACAGGGGACGGCTTCCCTAACTTGAGGAATGTTTGTCAACTTCTGTACAACAACCTCTGTCAGATTTTGGAGCGTTTATTCTTTGACCAAGAATCGTAAACATTGTAGTTTCCTTATTTGTATAACTATGCATACATTTTATTATATACTCAACCACATTTGGATATCTACGCTTAACAATCACAGATGAACATATAATTATTTTACTCACGGACTCTACTATTACATGTCAGTCTAATGGAACATTCGCAATTGCGTCATTTGCATATAATTTCAACGAATTATTCACTTGTTTTAAGACCGTTAATTATGTTAACCCCATTGTTACGCGTTGTATTGTTTTATATTGTTATCATAGCTATTTGAACACTGGTGCCGTGCAATTAATTATGTCACTGACAGTACTTAATGGTTGGTACTGTATTTGTAATAGTGAAAATACAGTGTTATTGATAGAGGATGTGTTAAGTTTACTTTTAGTATTGGTATTTTTAAGTACTTCAATCCAATATTCAATTCATTGTCGCCTGTCATTGATTGACAGTACATAATCAATGGCGCATTGTCATTGAAGCGGAACGGAGTGTATTGGATTTGCCTAGGGCCGCGCTAAATCTCAATTTCCTCCTTTTCTTTGTCACTGGTAACGTACCTATAGTCACAATTAGGTCCGCTATGTCCATTGATGGACAATAGACCTTGGACGGAGACATACTATTATATACTATACGTTGTTAGTTGATATAAATTGTTTAGAAATAATATTAAGTTTACAAAAAAAGAGGTTTTCTTATTTGTAAGTACATTTTATGTCAGCTACGGTCTATTTTCATTGTTTTGATTGTTCCTGTTCATCATTTATTCTTCACCTTAACTGTTGCCACGATTTGTAATAGGACCTTAATGTACGAATCTGCATTATATGTTTGTGTATATATTGTAAGTATAGATAACATCTTGATTATGGCAATACAAAAAACCCTCGACAGTGAGTGTTTAGCCTCGATCTTGATATTGTTGGTACTCTGAGTTGTTTTTGTCGAAGGCTGGTGTACGAATGAATTCAAGGTCGAAATTCATTCACAATTCGCTAACTCTCAACGACCCGAGTGTAATAGCAATCCGGCGCGTAACCGTAATCCTTCATTAGATCCAGTGTTTGCACGAATTACGTTCTGTTAGTCTGTTAGTACTGAGAAAATCTTAGTTCGAAACTTTCGTCGCTCATAAGTAATACTATTATTAAGTTAGCATTAAGTTACCTTGCAAATATTGCATAAATGCACTATTTGATATTCGATAACAAACTCGGAGCTGTGAGTAAATTTCAGAATTAGTAAAATAATAAGACGACAAAATCGGAAATGAACAACATTAACTGCAAACTGCAATTGACTTTAAAAGACATTAGAAATACAGTAGTCATCTCATGATTTATTTATAAACGGAGTGCGTATGTGGATCCCAAGACTGAACATGCGTCTACAAGAAATTGTATTATTTGTTTAGACGTTGTATGACAATCGTTGGCAGTTGTATCAGAGCGGAGTAAACAAGTTGCTGACCTTTGTATGCTTCTGTGATTACTTTGGTCTTACCATGAACTTTCGTTGCGGTTCGGAACGTAGCGTTAATTATTTTTCTTTCTAAATCACATTATGATATCATTTCAAATTAAAATTTGCTATAGCCGTTTATTTTTGAAAATATTATTAATTTAATTAATGAGCTAAAATGATCAGCGAATTGTTAAATTTCGACTATTTTGAGATGTACATTAGAATAACAGAGCTCGTCTCATCGCTGTTTGGAGTTTATGTTGTGAATTACAATATTTTAGCTTCTTTTATTGTGACGATATCATGCAGTTGCGGACTTAGTGTTTGTATACTATATACTGTGAAAGAAACTTTAGTATGTCTTATATATCACGCAGTTTTTGATACCTTAGCCTAGAAAATTTTTCAGCAAATTATTGGTTCACGTTAGATCAATTCGCAATGTGACGCAGCAGTTGACTATACAGTAATGGATGAATGGAATATAATATTGGTACCCTTTTAAACTTTAAAATTAATCAATTATAAGATCCGTAGCGTCGTCCGGTCAGTTAATTTGTTCCCCGAGCGAGCGGCCGGCGGTCCTGCCGGGACAGGATGGGAGCGTCGAGCGTCAGGAGCCAGCGAGCTACCCATTAAAACATAAACGGTCATGTGCGTGCCACACCAGCACGGTGAAAGGGGTCCGTAGTCCCATCTACTAAATGTCATGAGTATTATCGACGGGATAAATTAATCTGTATTTCTTGGTTATACTATGAAAAATTCAAATGATTTCATTAATACGATTGTTTCCTCTTTGAATTGTAGCTTGCCCATTTTTTGTCTCTTGTTTTTTGAGTTGTTTTTGAATATATTAATACCAGATCAAAGCCTAAACATTACACATATATTTGCATTGTTCTATATCACTTTATAGTACTTAGCACTGGAATATAGGAACGCCGCGGTGGTCTTATTCGGCAAGTCTCAAATTCGCGACGTCAGCGAGGCGGGCGACTAACCTGACTCTTCAAGCTGGGTCGCTATGTAAGGTGCGGTGTTGATTGAAATGCATACTGTCCTTTAATATAATGAAGTATCATCTTATAAGACAAATAGATACAATGAATAAGTATTGTCGTCAAGTAACACATAAAACAACTTGTCCATCATGGTGTGGAATGGTAAATATCTCATATTCCAAAAACTATATCTACAATTTATTTTACTTTAGCGACCGCCCTCGTTTCGCTTCGGTTGTATTTTGCTTTGTTTACTTTAAGATCTGTTTTAAATTTATCTGTATTTTTTCATTCACATTTGCATCACGCATGTCGTATACCTAAGTATGAGATCGCTTGAATTTATTTGTCCACGAAGCTTATGGTTAATATCAAATTAATATGCCATCGCGGACTTTATTGTAGACCTATAAAAGAGGAACAATTCCACCATACATAGTTTTGTTGTATATTAAAAGGTTTTCGATGAAGGCTCTCAATAGGATTGATTTTTTCCGCCACCTTTAACATCAATTATCGTATTTGATCTAATTTACAGAAAACATTAATAATTTAGACACAAAAAACTTCCTCTTGAATCGCTCCGTCCATTAATGAAAACAGTATGTAAATTCGATCGACAGTTTTTCAGACAGACAGAAGTGGCGGGAGACTTTACTTTATAATATGTAATGATCAATTATTTACTCATAAATAACTCAAAATATGATTCAAACTCAAAACATGCGATATTCGAACAGGCGGACGTAAAGAAATGAACAAGATTCTTGTTGTGCCATTCGTCTACGGAATCCTAAAAACCGTCCCTTGCAGGCGGTCATTGGCAGCGGGTCGGGCCACATTCCTGTGCCCCGGCGCACCACACGCTATAATCCGGCCGGATCGCGAGGCACCTCTCTCGCGGCCACGCCGACCGGTTCCCTCGTCCTCCTTAACGCGAACTCCATATTGAGGCAGCGGGCGCCCGCACATAGGACTCGTTCATTAATGACACGACCGGCCGTGTCACGGCTTCCGGCGGCCGCGACGCGCTCGCCGCCGCACAAATACAAATTGGATTTACACGAAACGGTCGATGTTTCATTATGCGTTGCTATGGTGCCGTGTACACCAGGGCATTATGTATTGTGGCAGTGGCTTGGTTGTCACGTGGTATCGCCGCATATAATCGGACGGCAATGGCGAAGTTCTCATTATGTGGTATCGCCGAGAATGGGTGGAGGCGCGTGGGCGCAATCCCCTGAATGGATCGCGAGCGGTCGGCGCGCCCAGCTTCGCCCACGCCTCCCCCGCGCTGCCCACATGTGTAGCGGAGAGAGTACGTGCGGAGTGCGGGCCCGCCGCCCGGCCACGCTTCGCTATTACCTTGATGACCGCTCACGTGATATTCCTAAATTGGCCTTCGTGCCTCGCACTACAGGGAATTTCCCAATAAAAATGGGAGCATGTTCATTACCGACCGAACCCACGCTTCCATTTGTGGAGCAGGTACGAGTAGGTGGAATCGCAAATTTACTTAAACGGATTTGTATTGTAGTCGGTGCCTACGTAGGCGCATTCAGTGCACCTGTAACGCTTAATAATTCTATTTCAATAACGATAATTATAAATCGATTCAATTCATTTGATTATATTTATATGTGCTGATAAATATTAGTACCTACATTTTTATGGGTCGATGTAAGTACCTAGTATAATTATTGAGTCCGTCTGGTGTACTATATTCAGTCCAAGTTATTTGGTTAATGTGTACATATCATATGTTATGATTTTTGCTTGGCTCCGTATCACTTATTACAATCTTGATCTGTGTTACTCGTATTAAAAAGGGTGTCGATTGCAGAGCTGAAGTATATATTTCATTAAGTATACATATCTTCATTAAGAGCTCTGATGTCTTAAAGATGTGCTCAGACGGCAGTGACCGCTTACTATACCGTAATCCGACTGTCAGTTAAGACCAATGTCCGTTTGTATGGCCAAAACTGTACATTGACAAACAAACATGCCGTTGGTTGGCCACTAACCCCTCGACCAATCCACACTGGAGCAGCGTGGTGGACTATGCTCTAAACCTTCTCAATGATGAGGAAAGACCCGTAGTCAGTAGTGAGGCAGTAATGGGTTGGAGGCAGGTTTAAATACCGTGGGTACCAACATGGACCAATTGGATCCTGTTAAGCAGAAAAGATCCATCAGCATTTTTGTAATTTTGAGTAAATCTACCTTTTGTAAATTGACAGAGTCATGAAACATAACATGTACATTTATTTGAAAGTGCCTTTTCATTGGAAGAGTTTCTGTCATTCCTGATAAACTTGATTAGTAGATTATGTATGTAATTCGATTTTATATAGTATGTTGACTGGATCTTTTCTGCTTAACAGGGTCCAATTATCATTGCACTCGAAAAGTACTACAGAAATGGCAACGCTTACAAACAGATAGGTGGCGCTGGTGAGACGAGAGATTTTTTTTTCAATGTCGATAGCGTGAAAGACTAATCTAATCGTTTTCAAAACGGCATAGTGAATGACGTCGAGGCCATTGGGACTAGGGAGG
>DWJN01002919.1:0-14435 GCA_018248895.1 Carystus phorcus
CAGTAAAACTACTCGTAGGCGTTAAAGTATCGCATAGCATAACTCGCACATTGCGCTTGTATTAAATCAGGAGTAAAGAAGATTTCATGAAAAAGACTATAGTTACAAATAAATTGAAATAGGTAATAAGCTAATGGAGCTTTGTAAATTTCATCTATTTCTATCGATTTTTGTAAAATGAAATACAAAACGCCATTTGTTTTTGTAAAAAATGTATTAACATAGGTAGGTATAAAGTTAATAGAACGAGGATAATGCTTAGGATAGTATAAAATAAATAGGTATTAGTATAAATGAAGTTATTTTTAGTGCGATTTAATTTTTTTACTTCTTTAAGTGAACTGGAACTACTGTCATTAATTTTTAGTTTAAGAGTATATGCATTTGAGAACAACTATAAGCATTGTTATAATATATGGTCAATTAATATCGCTACGATTATCTACATTTTATATTACATAGGTTTTCATTCGTGTAAATACGTCTTATTGATCTTTAATTAAGAAATGTATTGTATCGTTTTGAATAAAACTAGAAAATATCAAAGGTCTTACATTACAAGTTATCCACAATCATGATCAAATATTATGCTTCCCGCTTCTGTCAACTCCAAAATCAATGAACCAGATAGGAAATTAAAATCATCAATCAAAGTAAAAAGTACAAAAGGCCTGTTTCCCATTGTCGCGATATGTTTGCGCAAAAACGACTTTGTCGCATCACAGTCAAAGTAATAAAAAATTGTTACCTCGTCCTAGAGGCTGCCTAGATGTGAACAGCATTTTTACCATTCTTTTTTATGTTCTTAACGAATTCTTGCGAAAAGAGACATTAAAAATATATCATTTATTGTACGTTTATTTAGGTTTTTAATAAAAGTGTTTTACTGCAAAATGTAATTTATATTTGAGCAATAACGACAATAGCGTTAACATGGAAATAATTGATTTAAATTTTGGAACTGGCATTACTTAATGGCAATCAAGTGTTCTGGCAATTGCCGTATCTTGTCTCATAGCTCTATGGTTTCGGCAAAAAAGCTTCGGGGCTTTGTGATAGGCTGTAATACGCTCACAATTGGTTATTGCGCTGCAATGACTGTGCGGTTTGCTCAGACCGCGATGTTTCCCGATGAAAGTGGGAAAACATCCTGATATGAGGCTAGCTATTGTTATCCGTCCAATATTCGCGCTTTAGTAGATATCTTTCATCCGTTTTCATGAAAGTTTTCATTCATCTTATGATGAAAATTCGCAATTCAACGAAACTGATTCTCTTTGGTTGAATAGAACAGAGGTACAGAGTATGTTAGGATATTCTTTTACTTGTATAATGTTAGTAGCTCACGGTTTGCTGTAGCGAAGGTTACAAAAACAATAAAATTAGCAGCCTTAGCAGTAAAATCACATAGTCTTATATTTTCCATTCCCGTGAGAATTAAAATTACCACACTCTTGTAATAAAAGACACTCTTGTAATAAAATATTATTTATGTAAAAAAGTTACAAGTCAATGTAACTACGTACTATTTTTCGGGTTTTTTGCTAAAACATACGAAGTTGAATATTTATGCATATAGTTAAAACAAAATGATGAATTAGGGAAATCACAATTTATTGTAATAACCGCGCCTACGGCTAGATTCCAAGTTAAATTATTTGCCCTCCACTTTAAACTATTTTCATCGAATAAATGTAGCATACAAGCAATTTGTTATGTTTATTTTAAATTATGCAATCTGGTTATTTCGTTCAAGTTAGTTAAAGGGAATTGACAGCTGTTAAATGATTTGGTTGGCTTGCTATTTAATATAAAAATTTTGGAATCTTTAAAGAAACAATTTTTTTTTAATCTGAAACGGGTACAGTAAAATAACTAAACAACAATTTATTGGGTTGACGTAAACAGTCTTCTCTAAGCTGTGCAAAGGTTCAGCTGAGTTCTTTCAAAGGGAAGGGTTCGCAATCCTCAATGATTCAACACTTTCCATTGAAAACTTTATTCCAAGATTACTCCCTTGTATAAATGTAATAAGCTTTGCACTGACGAGATTAGACCCCAAATTTCACTCAGGCATTAATGACATTTTCAGTTGGCACGCGGGGGACTCGCTGCTTGGGAGACAATGATTTTGAAAGTCATTTTGTTGGGCAAAAATAGCTCCAGATAAACACTGATTTTGGCAATTAATGTCACGGCTACGAGTTACGTTCAGTATCTGTGTTAGACTTGGAACATCAATCAAATAAGTTGGTGAATTGCAATATACTGTGAGCTGTTCAAGAGATTAGATATTGATATTTTAAGTCAAGTACTTAGTTTATTCAAAACAAAATAACAAGCAGCATTGCAACTTGTGACTTGTGTGATTCCTATAATTGTAAACAAAAGCAATATAGTGCACTATGCTAATCATTTTAATTAGGTTACACACTATCTTAGGTCACCTACACCCTTCTAAGAACTCTCCTTCTTATGGCCTTACATATGAAAAAGGGGCATGGGAATAATATAATTAAACAGATTAATTTCATTTTAACTTATAATCAACATGAACCCTGTTCTGAATGTCCAATATATTTTAATGAAAAGTTTAACATGAAATGTTATGTTTGAAGTGAATGAAATATATGTTCACTGGAAAGTCAAAATAATGTTACTGATCTCAATGCCTTTCAAACTAAGATACAGCTCTTAAACCAAATGGCTGAACCGAGACTAGTTGTGTAGTGTAGGTTTGATCCAGCCACAGATTAACAGTACTAGTATTATACGACGCACAATTTTATATAGTACCGTTTAATTCAATGAAAATCTTTTGATACTGAATCACAAGTGCATAAAGGCGTAGATTTGGGCGATATATCGAAACGCATTCACCATGTTCATCGGTTATGCATGAAATTTACATGGAATTTTGTACTTGTAATAAAGAATGATGAATTGGGTTCGCATTGGTAATTATGGCCAGCAGTGAGCGAGCGGACCGATATTAAATTGCGAAATTCAATAATTTTGTTATTTGTACTTTTTGCAGCACGGTTGACGGAAATTTGATGGCAGGCATGGGGTTGGATGTCTGGGTTCTGAGGTCGTTAGTGAATACTACAAGAAATATGTGGGTACAACATTTTGTGGCTATATTGTGACAGTCTTCAGGAAACACATTTTTTTATTCCTTTTCCTTCATTCAAAAAGTTAAATTTCAAAATGCCAGACGGCAGACGTGCCTGTCTGACATAAAATTGACTTTTTCTTAACATTATATCAGGTGTTTTATTCTGTAATTTCACAAAATTTGACAATAAAGTTACTCGGAATAACAAGACTAATTAATCAACCCTTTTCGAGGTATTTCTCAGCATAGCTTACTTATCTTAAAAATCCAAAAACATGTTAAGCTGAAGTAATTTGAAGTAAATCTAGTTGCTATACATAGTTTTGAAGAAATCGGTGGATTAACATCCTATATATACTATAAGTATATGGTATAAATCTATCAAATTTGTATCTCATTGGCAGCCTAATATTCCATTAATATTACATATAATTCAACAAAATTGATTTCCTCCTTAAAAAGTCTTTTGTTCAACGACTAATTTGGAAACGTAGGTAATTTCCAGTTAAAATTCAACAATGCTACATTTTCCTCTCTATCCAGTATGTCTTCAATTAGCCAACCTGTTTAGATACAGTGATGATTAATTCACGAATCTGATATAAGAAAAGAAAGCAAAACGAATGGAGGGTGTATTGTAGACATAAGCGGTTTTTGTGGACGTAATTGGTTTTTATTCGCGCGTTGATTTACTGAAGTTCGCTTGAGGCATGGATTTTTGTCACGATACCATTTGGCCGGTGCGATTATTTGCCAACCCTGAAGGGTTTGCCTACCTTTATTTGAAATTTGAACATACGTCAACGAAAGTTCTATTTTTACCTAAAACGATTATATTTTGTTTTTCTTTTGTCTGACAATCAATTACTACAAAACGATTTCATTTCATTTCTGAAAATCGATTCGCATTTTTATTTCTCGTGAGTATTTTTCCCTTAAATCATTGTATAATATGTATGTTAATTATAATTTGTAGTTTTTTTAAGAATAAGCGAACCTTAGAAAATATCATTTTTAGGTATGAATGAATGAATGATCATGAATTATCGACCTTTACTTTTTCCAATTTAGCTACGGTCGGTACTAAAAACCGATAAATTTCGTTCAACACATAGTGAAACAAATCGATGAACAATGAACTATCATCCCTCGTGACCTATTAGTAAGGATATATCATAACCAAATTAATTCAGCTTACTCTTGTTCGTATTTTCCAGAAAATAGTCATCGGTGTCATAACTCTTCGTTCGTTGGCTGTCATAATTTTGAGATTAAACTGTTCTCTGATACGTGCTGGAATGAGAGCTGCATCGGCAGCCCGGCCTCGTTAGAAAGGGTATCTCGCATGTTTTAAAATAATCACTTTTCGTGTTAATTCTTAATTTACTGCCTCGATGGTGGCAGCTCGTAATATGATTGGCTGGGAATGTGTACCCGGAGGCAAAGTTACTGGACGATATAGTGTGCCATCTACTTGAAGAATTAGCTAACTACTCCCGCTCTACAAATGGCCAGATTGGCCTATGATGGGGCATTTAAAAATATGAGTAAGTTTAGTTTTATAGAAATAGGTATATTCTTGTACACATATTTAGGTCCCTTTTTCTACAATACTCATAAATTACAATTGAAAAAGAAATGTTATAAATGCGATATACAGTCGCAGTGATCGAATTTAATAGTACTAATCTTTATGTCATTTACTATTGCGTTCGTGTATCATGAGTTATTAAGCATAATTTATATACATATTTATGAGATAAGTATAATAATTTTGTCGAAAAGAAAGTAAAATATACTTGTATTTAAAACTAAATCCCTGAGAGTTGGGATTAAGCTAAATACGTAAACATAAAAAATGTTTATTTTTCATGTTGATTTATTTTGGAATTTAATTTGAGAATTAGTTGACATTATCCTTGCCGTTTATTTATATTTATTCAGTTAAAAGTAAAAAAGCGAGCAATACGACCATGTCTAGTATAATTAAACGGCATTAGTGTAACTATGCATAATTTGTTATTCTACGATGAACGCTAATGTTAGCGCGTTAAAAATAAAGTACTCAATTATTTAAAGGCGTCACACAAGAATTAATTTTAAAAACTATGACGTATTTTAATGTTATGTTTATCTATCAGGAAGGTTTTGAAATAAAGTTAACTTCTCGTCTTGCTGCGATGTTGTGACCGATATATAACTATAGATACTAATACCATTTTAGGGTTCTGGGTGGACGCCTTCGTTCTTGATGATTAGTTGACGTCAATAACTAGGTAAGCTATTTTTACACGTGTTATGAAGTTAAATTATTACAAAAATAGATTGAAATATGGAATCAGTAAAAACTTTTTGCTTAATATCATATATATATATAAATAATATGAAAATTACATCCGTATCACCATAATGCTGTTTTTGTAATGTTTTTAGTCTAATTTTGAAAAATGAAAGTTTATCGAATTTTTTTAAGAAAATTCGTACTATTTTACGACTACATCATAATCTTCTTTTTAATAAAACTTATTTTTATCGGATAGGTCTTTAAAATAGGTGCGATGGTCTTCGTGGCCCATTGATATCATAGACACTGAACGATAAATATCATTAAAACACCGATACACTTCTGGAGAAAAAGGAAGCGTGGAGTCCACAGCATTTATGACTCTTTGACTCTTTCCTGTGTGCAATGAAATCAAACCAGTCAAAGCAATCGTTAAATTTGTTTCCACTAGAATAAACTCCAGTACACTTATTTCTTTGGAAGGATACCCATTCGTAGTATTTTATTACAAATTTAGTGTCCTTCATCATTATATCTTGTTGGTTAGACTAAATTCAAGACGTGAGTTATACATTTTGAAATTGAAAAGCTTAAATTGCTGAGTTATTTGATTTATCAAACGCTAGAAACTTGCTATTTGAAATATGGCTCAGTTGAAATCATAATGTAATTAAAAAAAAAAATTATCATAATTATATCATAGTTAAACACGTGGCCATTATCGCATTTTCAAAGTCAAATAAAATTAGAATAGTACAATAAGTTCAAACATTTTAACATAAATAAGTTAAAACTTTATCTCTACATAAACTTATTCCGAGTTCCCGAAGTGTAATAAACTAAATTAAATGTCTTATCTACCCCAAATTTTCGCAGCCGAACTATTTCACAAAACATAATTCATAGTAGAAAACAGCTTATATAAGAATATGATGAAGCACAAACTATTTTAATTTGAGGCATATCAAAAGGGTTTAATGAAAACGAAGCGAAACTTTAGTGCACCTTCCTGCGTGATAGTGATCTTTAATATCGTATGAGTGGGTGAAACATTAAGGCTGTTATCTCACTGGGCAGTCTAGCAGTAGCTACCTGTTTAATTCACTTTATAATTCGAACGCCACTATTTCAGCAGTTTTATCCAGTAGTCTTCTGTATTAAATATTTATTGTTCCCGGTTACTTATGACGTGGGAGTCTTTAAGAGGAGAATGAATAGGCTTTTACTAAGTTAATGCGTCCACCATCTTAGACACCACTTACCACCGCGTGGAGTTGATGTCAAGTATTAACTTGTAATAAATAAAAAAAAAATTAGCAAATATTGAAAATTAATAAAATATTTACTCAATATCAATAACAATATAAAAGCAGGCGTAGAGGTTGATAGATGAGTAAAATAAAGTTTTTTATAGATACAGATTGACGTAATCTATAAGTAAGGCTTCAATAATAAGTAAGATATATAATAGGTATAGATAATATGAACCGTCGCTCTAAGGATCTGGGTTCGATCACCAGAAGAGCAGAAAATTTAATGATGAGGTTTTGTTACACATTATAAGTTAATGCTAAACCACTATTCTGCCTGATGGGTAAGCAAAGATGGATGGATAACCTTGGTGATAAAGCGCACTTAAAAGATGCCTATTCACTCTTGTCTTAAAGACACCTACATTCTGACGCGGACATAATCAATTAATAATAACATAATAAATTAATAATAACTTCTGTTCACGGTCTAGGTGTGTATGTTATTGTTTCTGTGTGTTGTCCATGGCACCCACGACACGGAATCTTAATATGACACTATTAGTGTGTAGCGTTAAAAAATAAATGAAAATGATTTGCTCAATACGTTCTATGCCTTAATCAAGAGGCAAACGGAAGCGGCCGCGCCCGTCACAAGGTTCAACTGGTCTACCGTCTCATCGATTCAATTTCTCCTTTATACACATCTAACACTCCAATTATGCCTTTAAATGGTTATTATAGCGAAACTCATGTGGAATTACATGGCCTTGGGCAACATTGTAAATGGTCACTAAACTTTATATGGTTCGTATGGAGATGTAACTACACCTGCTAATTGCTGTAAAGCAAGTTGTTTCAAGCAACGTTGTGGTTTAGTTTATAAGGAATGTAAAAGATTACTGATATCCGTGACTGACTTCAAATATAACTGTAGAATAATGAATTTATTTGCTAATCAATCAGCTGTTTCTGTTTGAATTTAATACGAAGAATTTTGCTAGAAAGAAGGTATCACGTAGTAGAAGCTAGTCATTTATAAAGGAAACAGCATTTAATTATATTTATTTACTATACTTTATTGTATTTTAAGTATTAGTTGTATACAAAAGGCGATATAATGCAATATAAGTGGACAGGTAATGTTTATTAGAAATTTAGTGATTAAAATTGCTTTTCGTTTGTTTATTGTTGTCAAACTTTACGCTTAAACACATTTAAACATTTACAGTATTCGTGACCAAAACCCTCTAGAGAGCTTCGACCGGAACTATCAGCCCCAGTTTTCCTATAAACTTGTAATTTATTACTTACTTCAAATCTTAGTTAATAATTCTAGAAACATCATTAAACAGGATGCGGTTAGATATCTTCCGTAAGGTCCGTTTATCCGGAATATGCAAACCTCTACAATATTTAGTTTGAACGAGTTGGTTTATTAAGTTCAACACAAATTCGCAACGGTCGGACGTTCGTATATGTAGTTTTATTAATAGCATTAACATACACCCACATTCCTGTACAGTTTGTATATAATATTTATTCTTCTGTACATGAAAACATAGTAACATAGCATACACAAAATATATATTAATTTCTCCAAAAACTAATAGGCATTAATTGCATTAATTTCATTGACTTACGTGCTAGGCTTCAATTATTAAAACAATACAATTTTAAATTCCTACTGTAACTATCAATATATTTTTATTTAATGGAAATTTTGATTATTATATTTAATATCAATTCCAAAGTTATTTAAATTTTTAGCCAATTCATTTCTTTTTCATTTGTAACTGAATTTCCAAACGTCTCTATACTAATTGGTTTTAATTTACTTTTATTTTTTATGTATAAACAATATATTACAACGCACTTATAAGGTCTCATGTTGTGTCATATCTAAACCAACATTTTATCTAACCTATCATGATTACATTTTAGGACATTATTTCCATTACTAGTTGAATAGATTTATTTATATTGTATATAATTACATATCATTTACGTTACACTTATTTATGAGAGACCATTTATAGCAATAAAGTTATATTGCGTCAAAATTAAAAACATTTTTTTTTCTTTTACAAAGTGAACTGAGGACCTTTTCTAATATTTTAAAACGTTTCATGTAACCCAAAAAAATGTATTTAAGCAAATGAATTTATAAAGTGCTGACGGAAGAGAATTGAGCTGGAGAATGAAAGAACTATAGCATTTATAATTCCAAAGTTAGATTGGACTCGAGCCGCGAAACGGATTTTCTATGTAAAACTACTCGTCCGGTTATACTGGACTGAAATTGCTGACTCATATTCATAGCCCGATAAAATACTTCTATACCATTTTAACGAGTATAGTTTGTTTCTATAAATTTTATGCTACACGGAATGTAGGAAATTATTAAAAAATTATGTTATACAAAGATTTCTCATGTAATGCTCCTGAAAGATTATTTTGGAATAGGGAATCAAGTAACTTTTAATTTAAAGCTTTAATGCGATACTTTAAATCTTACTACTTTAAATATTTGATATGAGTGACTTACTTAATTATAATTATTATAAATTATCATCACGACTTTTAATCTATTCCAGGGATTCATAATAAAGAGAATTTATAAATACATGACATCACTAAGACGATTTGCTTTTAAGTTACCTGATTTCTTTAGTGAAATTCTGTCGAATTCTAAATTCAAGCTAGTGCAGTAGCGTAGTAGTATATAATCCTGAAAACTGAATTCAAATCGGATCACCCGTTTCTGAGATTAGCAAGCACAAACATACAAACATACAGACATAATGGAAAAACATTGTTTTGGTTTCACTTGCCTATATAAAGCCCCTAAAGCCTAAATTATCAATTTTTTTATATATTTGCCAAGTACAGAGAGCGATCAGTTACATGTTTAAATGTATACATAATAAATAATTGAAGCAAATAAATCTTGTTAAAAAAGTTCAGCTTAATGATAATAATAAACACACGAGATTAATGAAAACACTATTTAGTTGGTATTCGTTTGTACATATACGCGGTTGTGATATAATTCAGTGTATGAACAACAAACTGTAGTCGTAAGAGCTATCTATACGTTCGCGCTTTGCGGCGAAAGTTGTGATTGCATCCTGCAACTTTGGTGCGCCTTCAGCTTCTATACCTTTTGTTTGTAGTCCTCGCTTTGTGCGGCTGCCTCTTCACTTGCCGCTATCTACAAGCTCACGAATATCATCTAACAAGTTAATAAAATATCAAGAATGTACCCTAACTAATATTTGCCACTTATTTATTTTTGTTTCTTACGTTACAAAGGATTGTAGACATACAAATTTTTGTTATTCGTGTCTCTAAAGCTCTAAAAAGAATCAAGTACCTAGTGCTTCGTGTATTTGTAATTTGTAGAATTTAAACGCATAATATATACTACTATTATTATAACGTTAAAGGTTTGTATGGTTCAACGTACATATCTCGGAAATTACTGGTTTGAGTTGAAAAATTATTTTTGTGTTGGACAGTCCATTTACCGAGGAAGGTTATAGAACATAACGCTACGACCAATAAAAGCTGAGCATTGGTAAGATGTTAGAAAAACGTGACACATGTCCCAAGATGATACGAAGTTTGCCGACTCTACTACATAGTTTAATATACACCACAAGACACCCTAAAGAAACCTACATAAAATAAAACTGTAACTGATTGCTGTCAGTACATAACAAATGTATTTAAAAATTCATAATGAGAGGCCTTTATGTACGAAAGAGAATATAAAACAATGGTTTTTCATTTTGTCTGTATGTTTGTGCACGCTCATCTCAGAAACAGCTTATTTCATTTAAATGCAGTTTTCAGGATTATATTGTGATGGGCTTTAATTACATTTAGTGTTTTTTTCATTTAAATCGGTTAACAAATAAAGAAGCTACGTCAATTTATGTGAATCATTCATCGACTGTTAGGTGAAACGCATTTGGCCAGGTCTCCTGGGTTCCAATATAATAGTAGAATGCAGTCACATGGAAATCAATTAGATGAGAAGTGCGGGATGAAATAGGAGTCCCATATCCATCGTAATGGGATGATCATTACAGACTGTAATAGTGACACCATTTGCATTATAAACATATACAATAATCTTGCATTATGTAATTACAGTATCATATATTAATATCTAGTCTAGACATAGTTCGTTTATATTTGGACATGGAACGAACCATTGTTACATATTTTTCTTATACTGTATTGTAAAATTCCTTCTAATGGATAGAATGTTCTTTGACAAACCTTGGTTCTATTGAAGATATCTGGCAGTCGTCCATGCTATAGTGGCTACTTAAAGCTCGTTCGCCTCAAAAAGTCAGCTCAGAGATCGATTCAACGTTGAGACGGTACAAAACGAATCTGATGGTATGCGTCAATCCTTATCATATCAGACATATTAAACCGACGACAAAATGCGCTAAAGGCAAAAGCGATAATCTCTCTCGTCTCAGAGCTGAGTTAGACACCTTCGTGAGACTAACGAAGTTCTTATAATCCCACCTCCGGCGCCTGGAACCCCAGCCTCCCCCTTCACCCCGTAATTGAGTTATTGCCTTGCATTTCGTGTCTTACGCGTCCTCTACTTACTAATGGTTAGTATGGAATTTTTCCAAAAGTCACCTATACTATATCTACGTCGTTTACTATATACGTCATCTATCACATAAGGTGTGAACGGTCATTTTAAATGTCCTTAAAGAATTAAAATTTTTCTTACTGTACCCACTTTATTTACAATTATTTTACATAATAAATAGCTCTGTTGACTTTCTTTTGGGCGGCACCGTGTATTGTTTTATTGTTATGTGTGATTTGCCCGTTAGTCAACTATTTACATAAAAAGCAATCGTATATTTATAATTCATCTGTTCGGTTGTTTGTCACACTAAACCTAAACCAATTGTACCAAATGTGACGATTGTTTTTGTATGCGTTTAAGTGGTCTCAAAAATGGCTTGAATTTAGAATTGGACATATTATCTGCCGAATCCCCAAGATATTTATGAAATATTCCTCAAACATCGCATTATAATCAATTTGTACAAATAACACAAATAGATTCTGTAAGTATAACTGTTGTTTGTAACAGTATAATTTAATTCAGATTTTCGAGTGCAAATCTTAGTGATTTGCACTGAATTGTTGGCAAGGACTAGTACTCTCGAGGAATGGAATGGAGTCGGTGACACGCAACGAGAGCGGTTGGCAAGTCGCCCGGGAGGGCGGGCTAATGGCGGCCAGCACGCGACATCGGGCTTCCACTCCCACTGCAATTGGTCAACCAACACCATTTCTTTTATATATTTTTCTAATATTATATTAAAGTGCTTTTAAAGGTTATGCTCTTATTTTTTGTCTGTTTTCATTTACCGGCTATTGTTAGTTAGCTACATGCCAAAAACTTTTTCGCGTTTAATGACTGAAATGACTTAATATTGGTGTTACTAATACAATATTTGACACAGTGTATGCAACTTCTATAATCATGGCGTAAGAAAAATTAGTCTAATAAAATTTTGTTTAGTAGAGATGGTGTAAGGACGCATTATAAAGGGTTGCATCGGGTATTTGACTAACTGAGTAGTTAAATAACTGAAAAATAATTATAACTTTATACAAAAATCAATAATTAAAAATACGTTGGTCACGTGACACACATCGGTCCAGATTGCGTCGGATCTACGATGACGTCACTTACAAGTAAATATCAGTCCGCCGATTACTATTTTATTGATGTAGGATGGTTACATTGATGTCCTACGTTTAAAAAATCCATGTGGACAAAAAATTAAAAAATGATTCAATATGGTCCAAAATATGTGTAATGTTAAAATTTTCATAAATTTATAAAAGTATGAAAATATTTTTTACATTTTTAACTTCATTTTATCATGTTAAATATTGTCTCGTAAAAGGGTTTCCAAAATGTTTAAAATGAACAGCACCTCATGGAGTAACAAAAGGAATAAAATAGCACATTTTCATAACCATTAGAATGTGAAAACGCTAAAGACATTATATTATTGCCTTATAACGAAATAAGTTTGTGAGATTAATTATTGAAAATGCGATCATGAATTTTGACATAGATTTGCTTATTGTACGTACTGATAACCTTCTATGATTAAGTATATGTCAAAATTTTAAGTAACTATTAATTAAATCCACATAAAATTACACGTATTTTATTTATTAATTAACTATTTTAATTTAATTGCGAAATTTGCAACGCAAATAAGGCTGACTAACAATTAGTGCTTACTAGTGGCAATCAACTTTATGTAGGTTTAACAATTATGCATATGTTGAAATGTATGGTAAATGTAAAATATTACAAAATGCGTCTATTTTACATATCCCATAGGTTTCAAACGTCTAATAAATTTACGTTACATTAAATTACTTCAAAACTGTTGTTATCGGTTGTACCATGTTTTTAATATATTAACTGTGCAGTACTTGTCTAAAACTATAAATATTAATTTACCGCTGTAAATAATGTAGTTAGTGTCGTGCGTTTATGATTCCGTACATACAAACATTGTTGAAAACATTTCAAAACGTGAGCATTATGCAATTGTTAGCATGACGGTTAATCAATATCGGTGGACTTGTTCAAATTTGTACACCGTTCATCTAGCGTGCTCACCTTTCAGTGTGGCTTCAAAATTTAGTTATAATTTCTCTATTTCGGCGCAGCGCCGCGCACCACAAACAGAAGGGACAAACAAACCCGTTGTGGCCGAAGAGCTCTCGTTGCTTGACGCAGCCTAGCTACGAATATTCCACCACTCAACTGCCACTCCAGTAAATTTAAATATTAATGAGAACTATGTTCTTTATTCATATGTACACTTTTAACTCTTGAAGGTTTTCTGTTAAGTAAATTTTGGTTTCAGTGCTATTTTATGCGTATTAAATATCTTTGTGTTGGTCATTGAGCATTACGTAAAGTCAAGAATAAATAAGGTACCAGTGTAATTACCTTCAGTTAAGAAAGTTGTCTTTCCTCGTCGAGTAAGTAGTAAGGAGTCGAGTAACTAAGGAGTACCCTCGAAAATACGTTTGGACGGAATTTTTTCGAGTAAATTCAATCAACTTTTTTGTTTTATAAAATAAAACATAAAACAGTTGGTACATATGTACATTAATGAACTTGCAATCGAATCCGATTTGTCGTTTTTGAGATGAGCAGGAATCATTGTTATGACATCAATCATAAAATCATTGTTATGACATCTATTGCATAGTGTGACTCTCAATGTAAGTTGTTACAATTATCGTCAGCTACAATTTATATAGGAAGAATTTTTAATCTATTTTCAGGTGTAGCAGTGTGGGCGTAATACGGTTGTGCTTCTAGCATTTTTATTAAAGGTAAAACAAATAATAAAATATTGCCTCATAATCTAAATGATAAGTTGATCAGGATTTACAACACTAACCATAAATAGCACCAAATCTATGGATCAACAAAATATACTGTTGAACGGTAATATGTTTTCTTATAGATAGAATGAGTATTTATACAAACGTTCAGTTTTCTTCACCTCTATTCTTTGGCTTTTATAGGTGTACCGGCGATAAAATCATCAAAGAAGGACTAAAAGTTCTGATATCCGGCTTATAACTTTTGATGTTTTGGTTGAAAAATGCTTTTACCTTCCTGAGTAAGAAGGATAAGCCGACTTTATACTGTAGATCTAATAATAGCTTTATAGCTATTTATGATCGC
>DWJN01002920.1:0-14435 GCA_018248895.1 Carystus phorcus
AATAATAACGCCACACACTCCTAGCCTATCACTAGGATACCCCGTGTCATCGGTGCCATGGACTACACAGTAAGACAATTACACACACCCAGACCGAGAACAGAATTTAAACTCATCATTTAAATTTCTGCCTCGCTGGGAATCGAACCCAGGACACTTCGAACGGCGGTCCGGCGTTGTAACCAACCAACAATCAAATTATTTAATTATTTTAGAAGGGGGTTTTACTTTTTGTTCAATGATTATAACCACTAATGTGTATTACCATACGAAACAAATGAACAGCGAACGCACTGCTGCCAAAGGCTCTCTGGAGGTCAATTAACGCAACGTTGATTAATACTCAATACGAGGGGCGAGTTTAGCGCGCTACAGGAACAGGAAGTACTTAACCCTTAGTCATGGCCGGTGTTGGTTTATGTCATAGGAAGTTATAGCGAACTTATTTTTATTATTACTAGAGACCTGTCAGCGGTAGAAATCCGTCCGTAATACATGTGTCAAAGCGTTACTTCACATTGACAATATTGTAAACGATTCATGTGCCATATCTTTATTACGCTTGTATGTGTGTCAAATGAATGGTAGTGTGTGTAATGTTTATTTTTATTAATTTGCTTCTACTGCATATTATAAAAAAATATTAGCGTTCTGCACTTCTCCTACAAATAAACTATAAGTGCGCCAAATTTCTTATTTCTCCGTCCGCGCAATTTTCGTAAAAAGGGGTCCAAAGTTTTTGCTTTACGTATTAATATATAGATTAAAAGTTTTATTTAACTGGCAATGTATGTACGTGCGGGTGGAATTTTACAACTCAATTTTGAAGCAGATATCTTCAACCAAGCAACCGACAAGATTTTATATCATATGGGTCGTGTAACGAAATTATATTTTAATAGTAATAATTTTAAAGGAAAAGGTTAATTTATTCTTTTTAGGGCATTCAAATAAAAGCTTGTTTTTAAAAAGTTTTTTACTTTTAATTTTTATGTTATTGAGGTTACAGATTAATTTAAAACAATCGAATTTTACGTATATTGAAGGGAGTACCTCGGGGTAGAAACTGGGGTCCGTAATTGTTTCTCCTTAAAATTACCAACAATTATCTTTATTTCCTTAAGACGTCTTGGTCATATTGAAGCAGTTTAGATTCCCAATTCCATCAGACCAATTAATAGTAAGGCTTCTACTTCATGCAATTTTTATAGTATCAATACTATTATTAAACTAGCTGTGCCCCCGACTTTGTCCGCGTGGAATTTAACTAAAAAGTTATCATTTAGATTTTACGATAACTTTTCATTCTTAAATAAAAGCAGATTAAATTACTTCTTATTACATCAGCTATCTGGCAGTGGTTCTAATTGACCGGAACAAATAGACAAACAAAAATGTTTTGATAAATGTACCGTGTATATATACTTAAGCATTTAGTAAAAAGCGAATATCTTAATATTAAAAACAGGCTCTCCAATTTTATTTATTTGTATAGATTGTAAATATTGTTGATAGTAATGCTATCTTTCTGTAAAGTTTGCGGTTAATGGAACTCTGGCGGGGACTTGGGAGCCAGTACTTTCCTTCTTTCTTTTATCTGTTTTGGTAACAGCGCTTCCATGTAATTTTTTTTGTTACCTGTTAACCGGTAACTACTTACTTTTAGGTTGGCTGGTTTACTCGTTTGTTAAATTGAAACCGCTTTAGTTTATGCATGAGGGCAAACTCCCGCAAATTCAATCGAGACCCGACGGCTCATAAACCAAATGTAGTTCCGCTATCGAATTTGGTAAGCGTAATCCATGTACCGTGCGTTACTCGCTCTAAACCGATTTCAGTTCATCCGGAATCATTTCTACTTAGTTTAACGTGGAATGCTTTAATGTGAAAACTAAAAATTGATATAGCGATTCGTATCTACCTTTTCAAAGGTAGCTTACAGCATATTCCACGAGGCTGCCCCAATGCCGCTGGGAGAATACCTTACAGCACCCAAACTTCTGAAAACATAACTACATGTTTTATTCACGATATAATATTTATTTTTGCTTCGAAAGATCTTCGTGATATATAAAAACTAAGTCTCACCTCGAGGCACGTTGGTAATAAACCAGATGACATACATTCTCGGATAACATAAACATGATATACTCGTAATACAATATGAAAGAAGACGACATAACGCGCCGACTTAGCACTGAACAGGAAAATCCAAATCAGAGAACGTTATTCCATTTGGCGAGACCCAAAAAGTCTTATCTTATGCTCTTTCGTTTCCTTTGAACACGAAACAAAAGTTCATTTGACGGCGCAGGGAGTCAAAGAGGAACACGAGAGCCCCGGGCCGACAGCTTGTGAAGAAAAATGTCAAAGCAATCTTAGAATTCCCGGTACGGCTACTAGGTTATGCGCTGTATGTACCTTTTCAGGATTCCGTAGCCAAATGGTATAAATAAATCTAGTTATTTAGACTTCAACCGTATAGGTAAAAATTGGAATGTATTTTTTTATTGATTACTAGTCACATTTATTGGTAAGTGGTGATGTAGTCTTATGGTAGGGCATTACTTGGAGGTGCCTATTCACTCATGACTTGAAGACATTATAATCGAACGGGAATTCCGACGCGCATATACTTTAAAATATGAACACTAGCTAATTTCTTTACATGTTATACAGCAACATATCTATACTGTAATCCTCTCTAATTTAATATGTATGTCCAAAATAAAAATAAATGAAATAAAATTAAAAAAAAGAACATTTTTTTATCAACGTCAATTGATACGAACAGAAGAATTACATAAAGATAATCATAACAAATAATATGATTGGCATGATAACAATAAATGCCTCATCATGAAAGCGGTAAAATAAAAATATAAATTAACAAGTTTGTGTAAAATACCTACATACGGATTTGAGTTTGAGTTGTACATTAAATGCCACACAGACCTAGCATGAACTTCTTAATTAAGAACTACGACTAAAACTTGACGTGTACTTTCCAACTCAGGTTACCCACGCGGAAGACTGTCTCTAAATCTTCTAGGCATATCCAATTCCAGAACAGTTGTTAGAAGTATTAAATGCTTTGTCGATAATTATTTAACTGGGAAAGATACTGCAACTGAAAATAATAAAGAGGAACTGAAATTGGTAAAAAGTAAGCTTGGCGTGCCTACAAGAGAAGAGAAAATGAGTGGAGAGGAGAGATGAGGAGACGTAGACGAGATGAGGCATGATTCAATGAATTTCAAAATCGGTACAAGAACTTCTTTTTTCTTATAATTATTTATCCGCTCCATTACAAGCTCAAATGTTCAAGCTAATTGTTACAAGACAACATAATAGCTCAGGGCGGTGTCGTTAAGGGACTTTAGGAGGCTTCCGTGTAACTCCGAGCTGATTGCGCTCTTGCGACAGTTTCTCCACATGAAAGAATTGCAAAGCAATATTCATTTTCAAAGCAATGCTTAAACAAGTCTGTAGACCTAAGGAAAAATGTTTTTCTTGCAGAATTTTCTAGCTGTAGAGGGCTGTTTAGATTCATACTACGTAATAATACTAATAATAGCTTTTAACCTTCTTAAGGCTAATTAGGCTTTCATGTGCTTTTACTTTATTTACTTTTAAAAAACGTAAAACATTGGTGTTTTTGATTTCATTTAAGTCTTACATATATATAAACAATTTGAGTTTATGGTATACATTTATCAATATTATATATTTGTCATCTGACGTGAAAGATAGGGTGTAGTTAATTTAATTCAATTTTGATCCTGTAGCTTTATTGATAGCGATAATTTGTCGCAGTAACATTCTCGGTTTAATTATGTGACGTTAGATTGTCGTTTACATATAAAATTACCTTTGCAGGTATGTGTTAATACAGTAGTCTATTACTGGTTGTACTATCAGTTATGTTTTTTAAAGAAATGTATGTTTCACATTATCGAAAATGAAAATCCATTTTTTCTTATCCATCTCATACCTAACTTCCGAATCACCGACGACATTCAACACGTAATTCTCCAGAACGGAACTCCCGGAACTTCTCCCGGAGGCATTACTTTGTAACTTACTAAATGTAATGTTATAAACATACGTTATATGACCGTCCTTTATTATGTATTTTATGTCGGTATATTATTTTTAGACCTTCTCACTCAGAGATATATTCCAAGAAAGTACTTGTTACTTGTATGCAGTAATGAACATCATTTTCTTTTTAACATGTTTCTGTAATTCTTTTGTCTTTATATTTTTAATTAGCCTAGGTGTGTGTAATTCTTTTTCTATGTCCATGGCACCCTTAGTGTGGGGCTTTGAGTGTGTGGCGTTATTTATTTGTTCATTGTTATCTAATTCTGAGTTTTGATCAAAATTTAAGTCCCTTGCTCATCTGTGAAAATATAATAACAAAGGTTTCTACCATCTTCGACTTGTACAACAGTTTGAGTAAACTGAGAGTTATAAAATGCATTAAAGATATGTTCCTCATGTACAATACTCTTTAACGAAGAACTGGAATTGAAACCGATCTGGACCAGCTTCGAATCAATCGATCAACTTTAAGACGTCGTAAACTTTGCACGACGCGAGCTGGTGCCAACTTATATTAGGAGCGGGTGTAAACTGTTTTAATATTGATATTGGAGTATAGAACTGATAAGTATCCGTCTGATATTAATAAATATGGTTTAGTATTCGTAGTTTAAGTGGTTTCATGTATTCTTGAGTTCAAAACAATTTTCTGGATGTGGTCGTCTTCGTCTTTTTACCGTCTAACCCATAAATTAGCAGTAAAGCCAAATGCTGGACACCAAATACTTTGGACTATATACAAAAGGCATGAAGGATGCTTTTCTTTCAATTAAAGATAAGAGGGACGTACATAATTGGTTTTCTGGCACTGGAATTTAAAGAGGTAAAAGTGTTTCACTGTCGTTTTTCGGGAGTGGTAATTTGTCAAAAGAGTAAAAACCACGTCAAAAGACATGATTGCTGTCGGGAGTAAACTGGGTGGTAACGAGTCTAGCGATTCTTCAACGGAAGAATCCTGGTATCACCTTTGTTCAGTATGCCACCATAAGCACTCCACAAGTAGGGGAGGATAGTTTGGTAAGCAATGTATATTGAGTGCTTTTACTAACTTACTGTTTTACATTTTTTTATTTAATATAAGTTAATGCTTGTCGTCGGTCCAAGTGGTGGTAAGTGGGGAAAAAGTCGAAGATGATGGACGCACTACCTTGGTAATAGCCTTTCCACTGTCCTCTTGAAGACATGCTATCCCAGCCTTAATCATGCGCAAACCTCTCAGCTCTGAAATACCAATGTTTCGTAACCAAATAAATAATCTCGCCCAATCTTAGGCACTTCCCAAAATGAACCTCGAACATGACGACACACGCCGTTTACTTTTCATTACGTTGATAACTTGGAGCGGCGTCTCATGGAGTTCAGTCGTTAAAAGGCGATTCCAAGATCTTTTTAATATTCGTTAAAACCTCTGGTTGGAATTGGAAACGATCTGGAACAAGTTCGGAACGAAGCGATCAAGTTTAAGACGTCGTAAACTCCACACGACCCGAGCCGATGCCAACCAACATTAAGATCGTGTATAAGCTCTCAAGTGAGTTCCACTACAATATGCGGTCTTCAAAATTCAAATCATGAATGCTGTTTGCTTTTGGTTTTGAGTGATATTAATCCTGTTTATTGCTGTAGATAGCATTTTCTATCATGATGTGTTAATTACAAATTGAATTGTCAATTGAAAGACGTGACTCTTTTTATCTTCAGATGCTTTTGAGATGTTTTTGACACCTTTGAGTACCATTTGAGTATTTACATCGTGAACGCACCTATCCCAGATGTTAAAATATTACTTGCTTGCTTTGGGGCAGAATACATTATAGTGCTGAAATAACTGATGGAACTCGGAATGATGATTTTAAATATCTGTTCTCAGTCTGGGTGTGTGTGTGTAATTATCTTTCTATGTTGTCCATTGCACCCACGAATTGAGGTATCCTAGTGTGGGGCTATGAGTGTGTGGCGTATATTTATTTATTATTTATTTTAATGTCTTATTTAATATTTGTACAAAAGTCTTTATCGCTATAGAGCAATCTCTTATAGACAACCTTTGGGTAGAGGACAATAGTAAAGTGCAGGAAAAGGGTAATTTGCACAAATGGCGGATTAAGGATAATAGAATTTCATTGTACTCAATAATTTACTAACCTTTACAGCAGTTAGTTCCTGAACTTTTCAGCTAAAACTAGTCTACTAAATGGAAGTATTTTGTTTTAACAGCGAAACAGTTCTGGTGCAATCGAATCGTAGAATTCAACTAGCCGCAGTTGTGGCTGGGCGCTGCTTTGACTCGACTTCCGACAACTTGTAGAATCAGGGACTTGAACAATTCGTATAATTAAATTATAGTAATTTGCTGGATTTTCTTATTCAGTTTTGCAATGTCGATAGTTTTAGTCGAGTTTTCTATGGAATACAAAGCATGGAGATAATTTTATATACATATATGTAGGTATATATGTAGGTGTAGGTACGTACGTCTACGTAGCATTTCCTTACCTCACAAAAACATCTATTATAATAAATAGAAGTAAATGCACACTAGGTGTTGGAAATTCAAATATCAATACAACTAACAAATCGGCAACATAGTTATTTTTCTTTCTCTCGAGAGAGCTGTGTACGTTTGTTGAAGGGTGTCAACGTGCATTCTTCTCATTTGCACCTCCTTTTGTGAACTATTATAATGTATATTGTATACTAAAACCCAGCAAACGTTGTTTCACCATATAAATTATTATTTTAAAACTATTTTGATGACCATAAAAATGGATCTGTCGCGGATAGAATTTTTAGAGGGAAATAATATTGTAATACATGATTTTTGAGTAACTTTCACCGTTTACTTAACGCACGCAAAGAAAGCTCTAAATTTTGCCGCTTTCGCAATATTTTTTATTGCTGCTTCTCTTCTATTCATCTTAGCGTGATGTTATATAGCCTAAAGCCTTCCTCTATAAATTGAATATCTTATACTAAAATATTTTTTCAAATCGGTTCAGTAGTTCCTGAGATTAGCGCGTTCAAACAATCAAACAAACTCTTCAGCTTTATATTATTAGTTTAGATGAATGTACACACAAATCATTAAAAGCGTTAACCACAACGGTCAGTCACCACGGTAACCTAACACAACAGACGTGTAACAATCGATAAGCTGATAACAGCATTATTACAAACCTAAATTAGTTTCTATAGTTTGGAAATTAGGATCGTTATTGAATAAAACTTCTGCAGGTCTACCCTTACAAGTCAGCGAAGCGTAAAGTGCATAGGGGATAGTTCACGGCATATAACGGTTCTTTGTTAAACTATTAGTATACGTATTTAGTACGATTTTTTGCGATATTCGTGTTCGGTTTTTTACGATTTTTTTACGGTACAGAAGTCACTCAAATGCGAAACACAACGCTTATTTTCAATGCCATTGCCACGCCATATTCATGTACGGAAGTGTTGCAAGGAGACACGGTTGGGGTGTCACCAAAACAGTTCAACGGCCTACACTCTCATCCACTACAAATCCTAGTTGTGTTGGCATAATTTTATGGCAGAAACAATTAATGATTATCTTATAACCCTGTTATATTTTTGTACCATCAATGTACAATCGTTCATATGCAAAGTACATAAAAAAATAGTAACTTTTGAACATTTTTTACAATGAATTGTGTTGCCCACAAATTGACTTTATTTGATATCGTTTTAACGGTATTTGACTCGTTCATTTGGGTATTTATAAAAAACAGTAACGACATTTTCGTTGAATGTACATTGATTGTTCACTATGACAATTGTAAACACGTTGTATTCCTCTATCTTCACATTAAAGTTAGGAAATACTGTCGATAAAAGAAGTGGTAGCAAGTTTTGTTTACAAATCCATTAGATTACTTCTCTACAGAGAATAAATTGGAGCTACTTAGTACGTGCTAATCAGAACTATTCAGATTTCCGTGACATGAGAAGTTTCATTCCAATAGAATCATCACTGGTTTTTTTGAACGGTCCTGTTCATTGATACCTCAGCAATTTTTAAAAGTATTGCTTTTCTGCATTTCATCGCGTATAATTTACGAATTATTATATCAAACGCATCCAAATGTTTTTCAATTTTTATTAACTCGTATAGGATTTGTGATAATAGGATAGAAATTCTCGCACGCCTTGACTCGGTCAATATCCGATTACCTGTAAATCCGGAATACGGGTTATCAATCTAGTGCATAATTAATTTATGTTCTTTAGGTATTCAGTTGCTTTTATTTTTATATTTTTATTAAGGATATTTTTATAAGGTGGCACGCTGCTCATGCAGTTATGCTTCACCTAAATATATATCTTTGTGCCACCTGGGTTAATAAAAACTGTTTATAAATGTCATCATTATCATCATCATCATTGTCATCATTAGTATCGGGATTTAATTATATATATTATACTTATACTTATATACCTTAAGCTGGCAGAAACAATGCTGCTTTACTGCATAGTACCTACAGACAGGCCACAATGGGCGGAGGAAGACGATATGAAATGGTAGTTTATAGTAAAGTAGAGAGGTCACAAAGTTAGGCGCGAATTTTAACATATTTTGACAGCATTTCTAAGGATCCATTAAGAAACGGGTTGGTTCCCCTGTAATTCCATAGCCTGCAACACTTCTGTGACGAGCGTCAGATTTATGGTCTAGATCTAGATGCAAGTGTATGAACAGCAGTGGCCACTACCACACTACTGTATGACCATCTACTTGTTTTTGTAAAAAAATCTTCTCGGCAAATGCTTTAATATACGTATTTCTGTAATAGACAAATTGAAGTTCAATTCCTTAAATATTTGTGACGTGATATGACTGTCCTTAAACAAATATGTCTACAATTATTTTTAGATTATGCTGCATTTAGATTGTTTTTTTGATATAGATTAACGATATTCAGTTTGTCGGGTGCTTTCATCCACTGATTGCGTTATAAATCAATCTTGATATCAGAATCGTTGTACATATTTCTGTAGATAATAAGGCTATTCTTGATCAATATTATTTCATTAGACTTTTTACGAAAATTTAGATCCCAACTCCGGCTTTATTTACCCATAATTATGGTTGGCTGTTATGGAATTTCTTCCTGTCCGTGGCAGATATTTAATACCTGGGGTACGTCAGATGAAATGTTTTCGTCTTTGCTCTTTGATGTTTTGGTTTGTTCTTAGGCTCGTGGAAGTTTAGTCAGTCCTAAATAACTTAATAATTGTATCAATATCATGCTGGGGTCATTACTTTACTAGCACTAGGTCTACATTAAGGTTAACAACGAAAGTACGAATTGTACGTGTTTCTACTGCGCCGGTTGATAAACCAACAGTCGTGTTGTCTTATCCTGTTTAGATCTGCTGACTGCAGTTAAAGCACCGAAATAAGTAGGAAAACGAGAATAAAATAAATCTAGATTTTTGTAACAATACATAAGCAGTACTAAGTTTACCAGTAATCTTATCATTGCACTTTGTTAGATATCCATTCAAAATACTTAAAAGCGGCTACTTACTTGTGAAATCGATCGGTAGTCATTTTCTTCGGAATGTGTCTTTATATCGTCAAAAGTATTCAGCTGACTACACTAAAGGATTGTTCGACTCATTTTCGCTGATATTTACAGAGTATGGACAATTTCTTATACAAGAAAGCAGTTTTGGCCTGTTAACACCTCGATAAGTTCCAATAGTTTAGACTTAACATATTTTTTCACTTTCTAGCGCTACAAGTACACCAAATATTTTCTCTAACAACACTGAACTATGAATTAAGAATAATAATAACAATAGTTCGATTTATCGCTAATATAAAACACGCTTTGACTTAAATATTGTAAATAAATTTAATTTACTCAGCTGACAACAACAACTATGCGCTTGCGAGCATCGCACGGCACACCTCACATTAACTCACATACACGTCTGCTTAGTAAAAAACCAACTGATCAGCGGACAAGCCAGTGAAGTGAATACAATGCAATGACCTCACCTTTGCTTTATAGTGAGCGCCATCTATTATAAACATTTTGTAACTGTTACTTAGGTAAGCAAAGTTGTCGCGTACTTCAAGTGCTTCGAGAGACATCTATTATTGCGCATGTCAAGTTAAGACTGAAATGAAACTTGTTATTGTTATAACTTTCTCTAACAGATGGCAGTTATAACACCAAGTTTACAAGTATGTGCGTTTAAAATAAATTGTACCATCGCAACAATAATAACGGTTATTTTTAAACAGAAGAAGAATGCTGGAATAATTTATTTTGACAATAGTAAAGATTGACTAAATATAGTGAAATAAGTAAATTGATCCATATATATTAAAATTTCATAGTATTTTGTATTAGTAGAAGACAATACGTAAGATATTATTAAATATTAATGACTAGGTGAGCCAGCAAACGTTGTTTTGCCATATAAATTATGATTTTTTACACCTTGTCCGGAGACAACCCAAATATCTTACGGAACCCTATTTCCGAAATAAAATATAGCCTAACATATGCTCGTGGATAATGAAGCTTTCGAATGGTGAAAGAATTATTAAAATCGGTCCAGTAGTTTTTGAGCCAATTCATTACAACCAAACAAACAAAGTTTTCCTCTTTATAATTTAAGTGTGGATTAGGTAGATATCTAATTAATCACTCATGTAAGCCAGGTAGCTTTTTGCTTATTGTATTATGTACCTTTAACAGCCACTTTGAAACCAATTTTTAAAATTAAAGTCCATTATTTCTGTTTTTTTTTTAGGAGGAGATATTACGATACCCCGTAAAGTTTTTACGAGCCCAAAAATTCTAGTTTTAGTTATCGATCGTGAGCAGTTTGCAAAATATGAACCAAATCAAATGAACAAACTTATGCAAATGATTTTATACTTTTAATAGGTACGTAATTTTCTTTCAAGACCATAGTGAAATTGAATCAGTCACAATCTATAAACGAATTAATCACGAAAATTCTAGTAATTTTAACATTATTTTAACTCGTACTTAGCCATACGTCAAGGCGCTAGCCTAAAATTGTGTCTTAATCTAAATAGGTACTTATATATAATATTAAGGTATATGTAAAATATTTTCAAGAAAGAAAGAAATGGAATTATTATTGAAAACCGAGCGTTAAATCTACGATTTATAACATAGGTATTGCAATATCGATGCAATATTACCTAATTTAATTATTATTTTAATAAATTATTATTTTGACGATGAAAGTTATTTTTACTAATGTATCTTTGATCGTACCATACTTAATTATTTTGTACACGCTTACCAATTTAATGGATGCTTTATCTAGTCAACAAAGTTAAAGATAATTATATTTAATGGCTGCTTCGTAAATCTAACGGAAAAATAATTCATTATATACCTAAGTATACCAGCAGTAGACCCGGCGAACTTCATATCGCCTTGGAACATTTATCCCGTTTTTCGATTAGTCTAACGCTATGTTATATCGCCTCTTTACAAGAATAATGTGGTATTTTAAAAAAACCACAACTTGAAAGGAGAGCAATTTCAAACATTTAAGCGTCGATAAATTCTAAAATATTGATAATTATACCGTCGCAAAACAATTAAATAAAAAATACCGGGTTTTTGTAGTAAATACAATTCGACGTCGCGGTTTTGAATATCAAATAATAAAAACAGCTTTTGATGAGATGTCACGTTGCTCTAGTAAAGAGGCGATATTAGTGTCAGCCGTGACATAACACGTATTGCAGGTTCCACGACGTGTACAAGGAGGGTCTGTTGTTCGACGTGAGGTTCCTGATGTCGCGCGTGCCTCTAGAGCGGATGCACGACGCGGTGTCCAAGCTGGAGGCCGCCAAGCAATGCTCCCGGGTCTTCCCGGTCCCTACCAAGAAGGTCCATCAGCTCGTCTCCATAAAGAAGTAAAAATACTCTTGTCTTCTTTGCTACGATGTTAAAGTCTCCACATAAGTTCTTCTCACGAAAAAACCCAATTAGATTAAATTAACTACATAAATTCAGATTATTAACATAATTTGTTATATTAATTATTTGTTATGTTATTTTGCTTTCATCCAAAATTTATTTATTCAAAATAACAACAGGTCTTTTACCTTGTATGTATTAACTTATATTCTATGTAATAATTGTTATCTACTATTTACTTACATTTATTAGTGTACTAAACAATATTAACAATAACTCACACACTAAAATGTATAAGTAAGTATTTTGTCACTAATATACCTGAGTTCATCATATTACCATAACAAATAGCTACAAAAAACTAACTCAGTTTTTAGTTTAAAATATAATTTCGATAATGGTGAATTGAGTAAATATGTCTATATATTATGTGTATAGGTTCTACAATCCGTTGATAATGAGTAATGAGGAGCAGAGGTCGGCGGTGGAGCACATAGTGTCGGGGACTTCAGGAAAGGCTCCGTACATAGTGTATGGACCTCCCGGCACAGGCAAGACTATGACAATAGTTGAAGCTATTATACAGGTAACCTATATTATAGTATTATTTTTACTAATATTATTGTATACTGGCCTCGCTTTGCTTTGTGAAACCTCTACCTTAGTACACTCGACAAATACCCTTATTATTATTCAAGAAATATATATTATATATTAAAATGTTTTCCTAAACATGCTCCCTGTGGTGGTATAAGTTTCGTGTTTATTGGGTTTGTAGTTTTTGTTAGGTCATTTCATCAATGTTAATGTAGATAAATGTTTTATTTATTTATCTAATTATCTCTTTGGTGTAGGATTGCTGGCACCAATTGCTGGACCCAATTGCTGGCACAATAAAAAATTCTTTAAAGTTAAAATTTTTTTGCAAATAGTTTTTTTTTGTTTTTTTTTGCTCTGGGAGTTGTTTTAGCATTATTATTCTGAGAAAAAAAATCAAACTGTTTAATTTCTCTTTTGCAACATGATTGTAGACTATTAGATTATGTTCATTCTGGTTTTATGTAACTTAATTTCTTTTTTAAATAAATGATTAGAATATTACTTTACCAATCCATACTCCAATCATTCCATTTAGTATGTTATTTTCACTGTATTTTCTTGGTACACCAAAAATATCAAGTGGCCTTTATTTTGTTTTGAGTAGTATATATATTTTGTGATTGTATTGTTTGCAGTTAGTTGTGAGAAATCCCCGTAACAGAGTAATGGTGTGCACCGACTCTAACATGGCTGCCGACCATATTGCTTTGTTACTATTGCAGTATAATAAAACCCTCAACATACATAACTTCATTTTGCGCGGTAACTCTCAGTCACGGGAATGGTACGTTTTCGTTTGTTTTTTTTTTTTATATATATTCACCTGACGACATGTTTTGTTCTAACACAGAGTTTTAGTTTTGTTTTGGTTTAGTTTTCATCCATTTTTTTTTAATTGCCCCGTTTTTTTTTTTTAGCTTTGTGTATCATAGCTTCATAGTAGTATTGTTTCATATTTATTAGTTAGGTGGTAAGTGTCTGCTAAACATGACGTATGTTTTGTGTTATAATATAGCTGAAGTACAAAGGAAATTTTCCTTAAAACCATCAAACACACACGTCTATTTCGGCTTTCATCGTTAATAACTCTCTTGTATGATGAAAATTGTTCATTAGCATAATATGTAATATAATGTGTAATGTAATATAATGTATATATAATGTGTACAGGAGTGTGATGCCGCCCGCCCTTGCGCCCGTGTCTAACGGTACCAGCTACGAAAACTACTATGCCGTCAACAATGTTGCCGTCTCCACGTACAGAATATTCGTCACAACACTCCTGCACGCCGCCAAATACGGAACGTAAGAAATTATACGTTCTTTTTAAAGATTTTATTTTTTTCTTTACTAGCAAGTATGGGGATGTAACTATCCCTGTAACTCAACTGGTGATGAATTCGCGAATCGCCTTCACGGAGCGAAGTCTTCACGTTTCATTTTTATTTCTATCATTCTTTACATAAGGCTAAGTCAATTAAATTCAAACATTCCACCTAGAAACAGGCGAAATGGCACCCCACGCGAACTTTAGTTTTACTATTTCAGGTCAGATGGCGTTAGTTATATATGACATTTTAGGTGCCCTCTAAGGATGTGTGTTGCCAAAAGTTTCCATTTATTTAAACTAGATGGCGATAGAAAATTTCATTTTGAATCACGCTGTTGAGACTCTGTGTAGTTCGTATAAATAGTGAGCCTCGAGGTTTGCAATTCATACTTACCTGGCGTAGGGGACACCGTGATCAGGAAGGCGGTTCCCCCAGGGCGAGGCCTTTCCATTGCACT
>DWJN01002921.1:0-14434 GCA_018248895.1 Carystus phorcus
CCACCCAAGACTCCATCTCCGCTTACGATCAAGTGGGACTATAGTCAAGCATTAACTTATATTTAATAATAAAAAAAACTCGTGTGAAGAAATCGTCATTATACTAGTTTAGTACATGCACACAATATATACCACTTTTATTAGCGATCGGTACTAAAGCTGTTTTGTCGCAACAAAATTATAATAACCGGCGAACTTCGTCTCACCTTGGAACGTTTGTCCCGTTTTTGTAACATTTCTTGCTTGCTTCAATGCTCAGCTCCTATGAGTCGTAGCGTTATGTTATATAGTCTATAGCCTTCCTCGGTAAATGAACTATGCAACACAAAAAGTTTTTTTTTAATACAAACTAGTAGTTTTTGAGATTAGTGTTTTCAAACAAACAGACTCTTCAGCTTTATATTCTTAGTATAGATTATCATAATTTTTTCAGAATACACAATTTCAGTCGCTTTTTTTTATTGTAGCAGCGTAGCGTTTCACTGTCGTCCTACATTCTACAGTGTAGCGATTTTGGTCGATTCCAATCTTGCGCCATTGCGTTTCCTATTCATTTTTTCTGCACATCGTAATACACATAATAATAACTTTGTAGTATGTAACTTTTTTTTTACCTTCGACAAGTTAATGCTTGACGTCAACCCACCTGATGTTAAGTGGTGATGATGCCGAAGATGGTGGACGCAGTAACTTAGTAAAAGCCTATTCATTCTCTTCTTGAAGAGAAAAATAAATACAAAAAAAACTTGTATGCTCCTTACTTCGAAGAGCACGTTAAGTTATTATTATAGTAAATAGCAGTTGTTAAACCATGCTGGATGCCTAAAACTATCAACACTTGGGTTGGCTAATATCCTCTCCACCAATCCGCAACGGAAACCTCGTCAGTGATGAGAAGAAACCCGTGTTCAGTAATGGATCATTAATAAATTGAAGTCAGTATATAACATGTATAAAAGTAAATGTCACTACACAGTTTGACGCTAAAATAAAAATATTAGAACGTTACGGACTTTCTCTTGATTCCCCACCTTTGATCACACATACTAATATATGCACAAAACTAGCCCATTAATTACAATAACTTGGTGTACACTGAAGGCAAACAACAAATAATAATTTATTTATTTAATAATAATCAAAAGTGCACTAACATCACAGGCGTACCCAATTCGTCAGTCTACTTACATACATCATAATAATCATAATATTCACATAGTAGTAATAATAATAATATAATATCAACATTATATAATATCAATATTAAAATAACAACATTATGACTGTAATTCATCAACCATGTGACCGATCGATATGATTTTGTTACCAAAACCTTTATCAGAGAATTCTGAATGAATTTGCTAAGGACCTCGATGCTCTATCTTCTACCATTTCAGAGTCTATAAAAGACATTCAGACAAACATTCATTTTTATCACTTATCCCGTCCATTAAAATGACGTACATATGTACATATATCCGTATCTAAGCAAGGATATAAGTTTATTATTCTTACTTTACGCGTTGCGCGTGTGGTCTATGACCGTACCTTATTGATGGGCTTAACAAAGACGCTTTATCGAACTGCATCATTGAGTTATCATTAGGTCCTGAGGCTGGCTTGGTAAATATGTTTTCTCGAGTCTCAAGATGATAGCGAATGGAAAGGGTTGCAAAATCTGCGTGATCGATCGATCGGCACGAGTTCTGCTCTGAGCTTCATGCCCATTTCAAGTACCTACTCTATTTGTCTTATGCAGATATAATCTATGAGCTCGAGGGAGTGACTGTGAGATGGATAAAGGTATTTTCGAGTTTGTTACTATCATTAAGAAACTAAATGTTGATGCAGTTTAATTTGGGGTAACTTAGTTTGAAATTTAAACTAGATACGGCCGTAAAGACAAGGAGATTTAAGTGTAATTTATATCTGCCTTACACAAACTTACTTCACTACGTGTTCTTACTTAGTAAGTAATGACTAATACACTACACTACTCAATTCGTGTAAAAAAAAATATATCGACGCATATTATGGTTTTTGGTGCTTTTTTTAATAGTAATAAATTATAATACAAAACCAGCACTAAAAACTATAATATTGAAGTATGTTTTTGTTTTTATATTTATAGTTTTGATATAAAAGTTGGGAAGCAGAATTACGGTAAATCACGAATCGTACTAAAATACTAAATTTGTTACATAAGTAAGTAGGATATTGAACTAAATGTTTGTCTAGGCTTTTACGTACAGATATAATAAATATATTGAAATCAATGCAGAATTGTTCCTTTATGAAAACGTATGAATTCGTATCGATGTCAGTATAAATCAATACTAGTTGAATTAAAATGTAACCTAACACTTATTGGATAAAACTTTCGCAAGGATAATTTATATTGGGAATAAATTAATCGAACATAATGATTTGATTATAATTTATTCATCTAAAGTTGTCGCTGATCTAATTTATTATAAGGCGAGTGGCGAACCATGTCTTCGCAATGGACGGTAATTTAACTTTCATAACAACAATTTATTAATGGGATTGTGTTTGAGAATAATTAGAAATGGTTGTTCGGCGATGAATCGAGATAAGGTTGATATTGTTTATTGTAGTACATTAGGCTGTATCGGTAGCGCATGGACGGCCACACCCAGGTCATTATAAGGCACCATTGAGCGGTTTAAATGCGTTCTGTGTAACAATAGACCGGGTGTAATAGCCGAAGGGTACGACTCGAGAATAGGCTTCGTTCATTTTGCAATATTGAGTGGCGGCGGTAATTAGAGCCGCGTCCTGGCTTCGGACTGTTACAGCATCCTGATTCTAACGCGCACTACCAATAACGCAGTTTATTGTAGCAACTTAACATTGATTAATAAACAAATTTAGACCTACCGTGTAAGATATAAGATTCTTATTAGATATACAGCAAAAGGCACATTTGCTACTTCACTTCACCAGTGTTAAACTTTTCTGCACGCTACGAAAAGGCTTAAGATTATCTAGAGTATACGGGACAGAGTTACCAAAGTTATACGGCGTAAGGGTCAATTTGTCATGAAGTTTTTGATAAGTAAATCGTTTTATTCGGATTCAAAGATCGATATGGTCCCTTAGAAGCTGGACGAGTTTCGCAAGGACCGCCACGCTATCGCATCGAATTGATATCGTCTAATTATAAGGTATGGTAGTAGGCCGACGCGTGTGCGGCTAAATCAATTGATTGCTAGTTCCATTCAACCTTTTTACGTACAGAAGAAATGGCAATATCGTGATGTTTGATCATGAACACCTGGTTATAACAATATCGGTTTTTGATGACCATCTATCAAAGGTAATTTGTAGCGTGTACATCGAATTGTTTAGTTATTCATCCACTGTTAGATTACGAGTCCAGATAACGCAGAAGCGTCTGAAGCGAGCCGAACAAGGTTACTAAATAAGATAATATATGATTTTTAGATTATGATTCAAATACTTTATTGAAAACCCTGTCCAAAGTCGTGCAGGTTATCATTGAACTTAGAGAATGTGCTGTTGCAGCAGTAACTTAAGTCCTCTTCGAAATTCTTATTCTTTTTGGATCTACTCTGTGTGTAATTATGCATAAATGAATTTGAATCGCAATGGAACTAGAGATTGGACCGTTCCTTCGATAGCAATCAACAAAAACTTACAGAAATTGTTCCATGAACACAATGAGTTACTTGAGTTTTCTTGTGAAGTTTTTGCGTAAATTCTTCATTTTGACAACCATTCTTTAATAGCCTGCTCTGTGCATTGTAAGTTCAGTTATGAAAGATTGAATGCGTTTGCAATTCAATAAATTGTATTGGATTTAACTAACTAGCCTCTAAAAAATTAGCAACTTTTTTCTAATTTAGGTTGCATTGAACATCCTCAGACACGCTGTACCAGCGCAAATGGAAGGCGTCAGTGGCCAATGCAAGTGTCGGAATGATTTGTGCTAAATGACAAAGACATAACGATAACAACGATGGCTGGAAGGATATTTCACTACGATATTAAAAAAATATTAGCGCTTGTGAGACACGAACATAGGTACTTTAACAGGCTTTATCTTTTTAAAACCTACATATCTACTAATCGTTTCAACACGAATTATTTTATATGAACTATTTTATTTTGCGTTTGTATATAAAAGAGATGCCCTTAGGTTCATGCGTCCGTCTCGCTGGAGGCAGTGAGATGTCACGGGGACAGACGACAGTAACGAACTGCTATCTCCGTTTAAGGACACCACATTATGTTGCCTTTTGACATCATTAAGGCGACTTCCAAGCTCGCCCCAGTCAGTCCTTGACGGAAGATTTCTGACACGTAACCTGACATCAGCGGACTTTGGCGCCACAAAAACTGACACGTTTTGTTGTTAATTGAACTAATATGTACTTTGTTTATAGGCGGTGTTGTTAATAAAAATCATTAACTCACCCGTTTAACATAGTAATAGCTACACAATATATGAATTATACAAGCTCTGTAAAGCATAGTATTTTTCTAACGCCAAATATTATGCCAAATATTTTATTAGTAACACCATGTCAAGTTTCATATACATACATATATATAGGGAGTAATAGGGAGTAAACATTATAAATTCACTATTTAAAATTCTTTATTCTTCTATACCTTCATATCTTTGCGCATACTGTCTGAAGGTTGACTGAGAGAGAATGCTATTAGCATTTAGTCCGCCTTTGTTCCTGTACAAATTTCTATGGTGAATAAAGTTTTAAATAAATAGGTACATACTTGGCTTAGTCCATCCAGAATAATCACGGTGGCATTAGCACGTACTGCTATCAATACTCTAGGGCTAAGAAGCTCTATGGTTTCTTTACTTACGGGCAATTATTTTTGTGTTTGATTAGACTCATTCACTGATATTTTTGTAACCTCATCCGTTGTTAAATAGGGTGCACCACGAGTTGGGGAGCTTGACCCGATTACATTAGTAAAATATAAAAATGTTAGATATCTTCAATTACTTCATTATTGGATTATTAGGTGAGCCAGCAAACGTTGTTTTACTATATAAATTATGATTTTTTGCACCTTGTGTCCGAAAAACCGAAACCCTATTTTTTTCCAAAATAAAATATACGAGTAGCTTATGTTGCTCGTGAATAATATAGCTTATGAATGATGAAAGAATTTTGAAAATAGGTCCAGTAATTTTTGAGCCTATTCATTACAACCAAACAAACAAAGTTTTCCTCTTTATAATATTAGTGTAGAAGTGTAGATGAAGTTACAGACCAATCATAATAATTGTGATATAATATGATTTTAATTGTGCAAATGGTTCAGACGTTATCCAGTTTGTAATAGACCAATGACTTCATATAAAGATAGATAAACGTAGATACCGTCTTGATAAACGAAGACACAGCGCTATGTAAGTGTAAAACTGATCAATGAGTGTCTTGTACTCTTAAGTAGTGAAGGAAAGGTGCTCCTTGATTGTATTGTAGAATTTATTGGGCTCGCGTTCAGAGAATCTGAGAGCTTTTGCTTGTAGCGTTTAAGAGAAGATTGATGCGACGTAATTGCCGCATGGCGGGGGCACGGTAATAATGTCTGCGATAGTGCATGATGAACCATCCATTATAAATTTACATAGCGGTCGTGATTGGAACATTTCGGTAAGTGTATCAGAATACTCCGTTAAAGAAAGTGAAATCTTTTAAAAAGTTTAGTAGTACTTTTTACAATGGCGCTGAAATAAATCTTTAGGCGTATGCTAAGACATAAATGTCGTTCAAGTATTAAAGAGTCATATGTTACAATTTCAAATAATTTTGAAGTCTTAATAATAAGTTTATTTCGATATTTATATTGATGCTATAAGCGTGTTTAAGTTGCGAAATAATACGATTGTATCATTTAACTTTCTACAGTAGGTATTATAAATACAATACAGATAATTATAAAGTAAGAAAACTTTAGTGTAACGGTATGGCATTACGCAAAGTTACATGTAAAATTTGATATTTGTGTACTAAATCAATATATAATCCTAAAGTGTACTCTAGTTATTAATACTACAAGCTAATATAAAATACGAAAGCGGTAAGGCACTAACATAAGATAGGTAATTCTTAAAGCATGTGGTAAGGGTAATAATTCAAAAACAGAAGTCGATACTTAATAAGTAGGAGGTATTAACTTTCACGTAGGGCTACACGAGCTAATCTTTGGAATCACGAGCTAATTAAAATAACGATGCATGGATAATTTAATAATTGCTAAACAAGTCTGTATAATTATCTTACAGGCGGCCGGTATCGCTGGAGATAGTTAGAAATAGTTTATTATGCGACTTGTATTCAACTTGTACAACGCTTTAATCTAGACTGGAAAGGTTTTATTACATAACTAATTAAAATAGATAACATCTGTGTCTGTCTTCTTTAAATATCTTGTGAGTTCATTAGTTGGATCTACTGGAAAAATGTATTGGGCAAAGACTAGAAACTTTTGGGTTTATGCACAGATAATATTTAACCTCATCTTGTTTAAAGCCGTGAACGTATTCTAGATTATCTGTTCCCGTTGTTATCTTTAATATATATATTTTTTGGTTTAAAGTTTAGTACATAAAAAACTTAATCTGATCTAGTTTTATTCTACTCCATTGTTGTTATAAGTATTGGTCCAATGAAGTAAAGTTTTGGAATTCTAATTTCGAATAATATTAATAAGAGTTCTGGATGACATAGTGCGCGTTTTATAAATATGCATAACCATATTTTTTGTTTTAAAAAATACACATATTTAATAATGATTAAGAAAAGTATTGTACTTTTTTTATTTAAAGAATGGAGTGTAGCTTCGTAACACTCTATTTTTTCTTTATAAAATGAAGTGAGCAAGTTCGGGTGTTGTCGCTAGTAGGTGAATGATTTCCAATGGCAAAATTATTTTTCTTTTTTTGGCTTGGACGATCGCCTTGTCCTTGTTATTGCTGTTACAATCATTAAGTTATAGACATATGCCTTTAGACGGCATATGTTTATAACATTTTTCGACCCATTCACAAACCCCGCCGCGAGCTAACATCATCTAATTACTAGTGACACGTACCATACAGTAGAACGGTAATGAGATGAAGTCATTGCTCAGAAACGGAGAGACCACATAATTAGAAAATGAAGTACGAAGGCTCGAGTGCTTTCGGTAGGTGATTAAGTTTCAATTATAATTACCTGAAAACAATTATAATGTAATCATACAAATTGAATACAATAGACAGGGTCGTATTTGAGTGTTTATTGATGTGTTTACACCGCGTAGCGGGTTTTAATTGTTGTTCTCGCATAAAATTATATGTAAATTACATCTGCGAGTGTTTGTTTATGTATATTGGTGTCATTTATCATGTGGAACGGCCTTTATTCTGTCATCACTGATACAATAATTGGTTGATGCTATTATATTTTGTAAATTCTGATTGTACTTGCTGTGTACTATGAAACACCTTTAATAATGCTTACATTGAGTTTAAAGATAATCGTTACATCTTGGTATTTTCAGTTAATACTAACTAATAAAGAAATATTCTGGTGTATATTAATTTTAGATAAATTTGACGACATACAAATTATCAAGTATAAAATATTTGCAACTTCCTTGCCATTTGCCATCATGGGGAGTTAAAAATTTCCGACGTATTTGGGCGGCTTAAAAACTTCGACACTTGGGTTGACCACTAACCCCTCCACCGATCCACACTGGAGCAGCGTGGTGAAGTATGTTCTCCTCAGTAAAGGAGAGACTCGTGCTTTACAGTGGGCCATTAATGGATTGAAGGCATATACAAATAATGATTGTATGCCGAGGTTTTAATTTGTTTAGAAAAATTAGTACCAATCACTTACTGTATCGTTTGCATAACGTTGTCTTTGCCTTCGGGGCTTGCTGATGAGGTGATTACACTCAATTAAATGGTAACTGCCTCACGAATGCAAGTGTGTTGGGAATTTGAGTAATGTGTGTTAGTGTGTGTATTACGTATGTGTTAATTCTGTACTGGTATGCAGTTATTGTAGTCCACTAATGTAGATTAGGAAATTGTAGTTACTGCTTCTTTCTCAAATTCGATATCAGTTCATTTTAGATTATTTTAGTATTTGTTTATTACCATACATTTTGTTCAGTATGGTATAGATTTGTGTATAAGTTAAATTGTTTAATTACTGGAGTTAATATTGTGTACTAAGCAAAAAAAGTTTATCATGAGTATCGCCAATATTCGTACTGTTCAATTTGTTTCTCAAAAAAAATTAAGTACCAGATAATAATAACTAAATATGTTTTATGCGGTTTATAAAATATTATAATTATACCAAAAGAAAGCAAATAAGGAACATATAGCCAAAATTTAAAAAGTTTCTTTGTGGTATAAGAATACATTCAAAACTTAAAAATTCTAACAGAGTTAATTTCAATTGAGTTTATGAATATAGAATATCGTTGATAGCTAATATTATTTCATTCGTAAAATTGAAAAGCGTAAATGTTTTATAGGCTCTTGCTCAACAGAAACAACATTCCGAACGTTAAAGAAACAACGTATCAGAATAAAATGCGCTTTGATTAGATTTGATTGCACCTCAATAACATTTATATGCAAAAGACGTGGGTAACCAGTGCATTCCTACGTCTTTTCCACAATATGCCCATAACTGTACTACAGATTAAAAAAAGATGAACCGCGACTACAATCCGAAGAATTTAGTCCTTTTTGCTCTAACTAATGGCTCCGTGGTATCATTGCACTGCACCATTCAATCTCTGTAACTTACCTTTCTAATATTTTAAGCCCTATGAAGCTACTACACTTAAAGGTCATGTACATTTTATGTTTAAAACTATAAAGAACGTTTTCCCTTGAACCGGTGTGGTAGTTACGTTATTCTGGAACGTATTAACAACGCGTGCCTAGCTCGTGCCAATTTGTGAATCGCGCCGGACGCTTCGAGCAGCTTTCTTTCCTCCATTGCTAAACTTGTTAGTTGAATATCACTGCTGTTGAATAGGGCTTGTTGCTCTGTCTGTAATCGATATCGATAAATATTAAGCTGGCGTTGAATAAAACATGTTTTGTTACACTGTGTATTCATGATCCGTCCTTTGTGGGCGTTATTTAGAATTACGTTAATTTGTTATTTGCTTTCAGATAATATTCTATTGCGTACAGGATGGCAGGGATGAATAAAATTTTATTGTGAAACATAAATATCCTTCAGAGATGTTTTTTTTTCTAATAAATTATTGGCTATTGCGAATTTGTTAGAGTTTGAAATGGACAGCATTTAATAATGAAAATAGCGATTTTAAATAAGTTTTTGGTATTCACAAATAGTTGAAATATAATTAAATTGTTAATTTTTGAAAAATATAGTATGCACTATTGATATTAATTAACGAAAACCGAGAGACATGACATTAATGTTATGTAGAGACCATTTGCAATTTAATTATAACTGCAAGCATTTGGAAACAAAGTAGTTGAGTATATAGTGTTTTGTTTATTCGATTACCATAAAAACGAAGTTTACAGAAAACAATCCTAGTCACAAGTTGTAGTAAAGTACATAAGTAAAGCCATCTGTTTAAAATCTAAGGCGTATAAAAACAATAATCTGTGAAATGCGTTAACAATTTTTTGATGAATTAAAGTATGAATAATGAATTTGTATATTGATTATATTTCTATTTATATTTTTCCAATTGTGTAAAACAAATATGCATTTTACATTACATATACTATAAATTATAATATCACAATAACACCATTATAATTTGCAATATAACAGCAGGTATGTTGTTATTTCGGCATCGATATATCATCCAGTCGTCACTAGGTGGCTCTCGTGACGGGCTGACGGACTCACGCCGAAGGCTCTCCACCCGCGCCTACTGCCGCGGCCGTAGCTCATTAGAATGATTGATACTGTGTTCAGATGCACAAATATGTGTCTGTCTACGCCACTCACAAGTCTACCATTTTTTATCCACTAAGTGATAGTTGTTCTTACTAAACGATGAAAGATTTTTGTTGATACAAAAAGTCGATGATTGTTTGTGGTTTTAACCATTTCAGTAATATTTTTAACGGTGCTGTACCGACTTTTTAATTGTGCATTATATAAAGTACTTTTTTTGGATGGAAGTAGTAAATAATACAAAGAGGTTGTCTAACTTTTAACAATGTCTAAAAAAACAATGAATGTTTTGTTGACCAATATCAAATTATACTACGCTTCTAATTGTCACTATAGAAAGCTTGCCTGATGAAAGTCTTATTTACAAACGTCTTCAGCTACCAAACTTGTCCAACACGAATAAGAGTAACTGAAATATACGCTGGTACTACATATAGGATTTATTGATGTAATTGTACAAATGATTACAATTACTTCAACTGTTTCGTTTTCTTTTTCGACTGTCAATCTACCTATAAAAATGAAATATGTACATGTTCCATAGTCACGCCTGCAATTGTTCTTCTAGATTTTTTTGTTTTGATCCCATTATAACATGACTTATGTTCTTTGCGTGCTATTTAAAAAGATATATTGAAAAATCGGGAACAAAAAATGTTTCAAAAAGCCTCTGAATAAAAGTAGAACAAAACTTCAAAACCGATGCACCTTGGTCACTTTCTAAGCTTGTCAGATATGTCATATAAGATACCCGAGTAAGTAGGAGTGCATTCAAGGAAAGAGCCCACGAACTGTTCGTCTGAGATTTATGTGAACAATTATGGTAGATTGTCGTGGGCGATAACACTTAAATTAAGACGCGTGAGGCTCGCGTGACATCTCGCCGTGTCCTGTCCTGTACTTGCTTCCGTTGGTGGTGGCTCAGTAGCTGTAACGGTCGTGATGAGGTCATGCTTTATCGGATACAATTATGTAAGTTTTGACTTGAACTTACACGTGCTTGGGCGCGGTTAACTGAACAACGAAGTGCTTTCTATATACGAATGAATGATAAAAATAAGTACGGGGGTGTATTTGCCCTTCATACGTACATATATGTGTGTCCCAATATATAAACAAGTAATAAATAAATAACGTTACACAATCTTAGCCTCTCACTAGGATTCCCTGTAGCCGAGTGTCATGTGCTACAAAGACACACACACATTATAATATATACCCACACCAAGAACAAATTTAAATACATAACATAAATTTGTGACTAGCTGGGAAATGAATCCAGCACCCTTTGAGCGGCGGATCAGTATGGGCTTCACATGGGTCCTCAAATAATATGGCGTAGAACAGAAATGTTGGGGGACACATGGTAAATGTTACACCAATAAATACACTTATTACTTTAATACTCGATATCTTATTAAATATCGCACACCCGGTTTTACCTGGTATATGGACGAAATGGCTTTGATTACCGATTGCTTTATTGTCTTCAGTATATTTTGTATGTAAGGTGTGCAACAAGGAGGGTATTGAATTGTGTAATGACTGAAATGTCAAGTATTTTCGTTCATTGACACCGTTGGATTCGCTTGAAAAGAGTCCATTCAAAGAAATCGGCAAACCGAAACAGTAGGGCATTGTAAGTGTAATATAAAACTCATAAAAATTTAATAATTCTTCTATAATAAAAATATTCTAAATTATTTGATAATTAAATCACTTAACTATAAAAAGGTTTAATCCTGCATATAAGGAAGTGGAATAAAAATAATACGATGAATTATTTTTTTTTGCAATGCGCTAAGGATTGCCCGAAAAACTAAAAAATAATTAATTCTGGATTACTAAAATAAGAAACAGACAAATATGCAGTAAATCAAATGGACCGTCGTGGTTATTGTTATTTAGAAACGTGAATTGACTATACTAGGCAACTTACAGCCCAAACCTTTTCAACACTTTTGAGCTTTGGAGGGCGCGTTTGCCTTAACATCTGAACCACGTGTTCAAGAATCCTTGTTACAGCATTTTATACCTTATTTTTCAAAATATAAGCTTCAAAATGATGTCAACTGCTCATAAAGTAACGTATATTCAGTGACTTATGCTTAGAGAAAGAAGTCTCACAACAATCATATCGTATTACCAGATCTAAGAAAGTAACCAGCAATGCCTAGCATCTGTCATGTAGACAGATTTCAAGACTGGTATTATAGATACATCAATATTTTTTGCTGATAGAAAATTAAATACGAGTATATTATTTAAGTCGTTCCAGATACAGAATGAGTTTCATACATTTATAATGCATTTATTAGTTCTGTATAATGGCGAGTGAAGTGAGCAAAAACGACAGAGCAAGTCCAGCTTACAACATCAGAAACAGTCGTCGCATGAATAAAACATCTGTATGATATATTATCACCTTACTACCGAGTCTAGTGATGTATTTGGATCAGTTAAAGATACTATTTGGAGTGTCGTCACGTTGAAAGTTTGCTTACGTTAATGTATAAATTGTACTTTCACTCTTCGAATAGGGATGGAACTGAATGTTTCCTGAATCACTTTCTAAGCTATAATAGATGTTGTTTTTCCGACCTTGAATCAAATGAAGAATAAAACAGCTATTATTGATGTAGTTACACGGAATGAGTAAGGTTACAGGCCAAATTGGCTTTATAACTAATGGTAGGTAATATTTTTAATTATTGCGAATTATATATATTTTAGTTTTCATCGTAGAATCATTGCTATTCCTAAACATGTTAAAATTAATTGCTTTCAAAATTATAGTCTTGTCAACCCATTAATGATCCATTACTGAGCACAGGTTTCTCTTCATCACTTAGGAGGTCTAGAGCATATTCCACCACGCCGCTCCAGTGCAGTTTGATGAAGGGGTTAGTGGTCAACCCAAGTGTTGGAAGTCTTATGCTGCCCGAAGTCCTCTGACGACGGCATAACTTGCCCTCCGAATAACGGAAAATGTCAAGAAATCTTTGTTGCCAAATCGGTCGATCGCTTAAGTAATGCGACGGGCTATTAGCTCTTCCTAATTTAAGAATTAATGCTTATACCTAATTACTAGCTAAAATTCTTTTTTTATGGAATGTGTACGAGGAAATCCATCTTGTTCGAGGTTGCTGGGATCTGAACCAACCAGTTCTATATAGACGTTACTAGAATGGCGGCTTCTTTACCTGCTGATTACATCCTTCTATTGTTACAATAGCAATATCAACATACCAGTTAAAGAAGGCTCTCTGCTTCCCTTATACGATAGGGTACTTATGTCCCTTGGTATTAAAGGTGTCAGTTGACAGCAGTGCCCACTTAATATAAATTTAACCGCACGCTCGTTGTTACCGACATAAAAAGTGTCCTTAGAACCAGACGACAATTGATGTGATTTGAGTTAATAAAAAAGAAGCTTGTCTTTGTCATAAAAAACGAATTTGAAGATATGATCCGAGAGGGCACAAAAAAAACTACGGACATTGATACCTGGACGCAACTAATCACTTCGAATCTATAAAACCTGATTGGCTAATAAAATATTAAGTATTCATTTAGTTTAACATCAGTTATTAAACTAAAGAAGTAACTTAGATTGTAAACTGTAATTATAGTAATACTTCCGCGCTTCAGGCAATCAGGCATTGGGTTTTGACTGATGGATATAAATTACAGTCTTGTTCTTTACGATATATTTTTTACGAGAAGTTGATGCTTTCCAAAATTGCAACATGTGTCTAGGGTAAAATAACAGTTCAGTGTCTTAAAATGAAGCGTAAGATACGATACGTTATACTTTATTGTGCACGCTAAGAAAATGTACATAAAACAATGCAAATTTTACGAACGCAATAGGCGTTCTTATCGCTATAGCAGATATTTCTACGAGACTATCTTAAGGCAGAGGATATACAGGCAAAAATACATAGGCAGAGGTCCAGGCCTACAATTTATTATATAGTAGATTTAATTTACAACGCATATAAATATATCACACATAGGTGTGTGAGAATAGATTAAATACTACGGCGAAACCGATAAAATAAGTTTATAAGAACTTTTTTCTATCATGATTGTAGGTGAGCTGTCTGTACATAGCCGTAATATTGGTTAAATAATGTACATACAAATATTTCAGGCTATGGTTTAGAAATAACGTGGTAATATGTTAAAATATCACGATACTTAGAAGGATATCAAGCTGTATAATAACATGTTTGCATGTAAGATATATACGTATGTCTTTAAAGAATAAGAAGCCAATCCTAATGGCTCTCCTTGATGTTCCTCAGTCTATCTTACTTTAGATCAAATTTTCGATCTAAAGATATTTTTTTGCATTTTAATACTTACGGCCGTTTTCTGAAAGGCTGATCAACGGAAAAATTAAGAAATTCACTGTCAAATCTATTGTCAAACGTCAATTGGGTTGCAGA
>DWJN01002922.1:0-14433 GCA_018248895.1 Carystus phorcus
GAATTGACTTCATAGAACTTTTACGTTAATATGCGTGTTATATGAACGAAATTTTGACAAGCCTTTCAGAAACTGGCTGTAAGCATCTTATACATATAGCTAAATTGAATTACTTAGTTTTGATTAGTTGATCAACAGTGGACTTGGAACTAACAATCCCCATGCTTAACTTCGGTTAGCATTTCCTTTGCTTAATTGGATTATTTCTTTACCACTTATGCTCTTTGGGGGACTAAAATCCACAATTTACACTGTATAAAGATTGTTCTGTAGCTTTAGTATAACGAATAAAGAGATTTCCATGAAATTTGGCACAGAGATTTTAATTTGAAATATTATACAGGCTTCTTCTCATCCCGGAAAAATGTACCATTCCAGTGGCATTGTTTCGGACAGACAGGTTGTTCATGTTACGAATAGCTAAATACGATTTCCATTCTGTGTTACTTTTGCAGACAAGATGTTCATCTGACGTGGGAAATTATTAACATTTAATGGCTTGGATATCAAACTCGGTGTAGTATAAAATATTTATGAAATTTCGTTTTGTGAAACGGTTTTTTGACGGGTAATATATAATTATTTATACTTACTGTATAATCATACATGAATTTTCTTGTTTATGTTATTTCTATCCTTACAAAGTTGTCATAAAATATCGTAATGTTTCAAACTCTTTATTGTATCATACACCCTACCTATTAAATATATCTTATGTAATTTCTCCTATTAAGGTTGTCTGGGTGAAATTGCTTTCTGGCAATAATAAGGCGGATTGCTTTATTATGTTTGTTATTCTCATGTATTTTATACATTTGGTGTACAATAGAAAGTATTAATACTTTATGCTATCTACGTTAATTCAATAATTATTACACTTTATTGCAATAAATGGTTTATTTCTAGCCGGAAAAGTTGTAAATTGGCTTGAATTTTTTATACTAAATAGTATTTATAATTATATAGTTTGTACTTCCGAAGTTCCCACGGAAGTGACAAATTTCTAAGCGCTTTGGAATCACTTATAATAATAATAATATGAAATAAGTTTCATTTACATTGCGTCTCCATTTTCAGCAGATTTTTTGTCGGATTAAACAATGCTTGATTTATCAGGCGAAGTTTCGAGCCACTTCTAACACTTAATATTTAGTGAGATACATACGTCATAAGCAAAAATAAAATAGAAAATATTATGAGGTCAAAGATTGGGGCTCAAATATAACATTTGTTATAAATTAACTATCAATAAGTAACTACGCTAGTGAAATCATTCCATTTTGCTAATGAAAATAGAATAATATTAATCTTCATTCGTAATAATTTCCTGGTTACCAACACTAAATAACCCTGACTGAAACATGTATATACTCGTAAAAGTAATTTGACGCGTAAGTGATCATTAAGTAACTACTTTCGGGTAATAAATCTTCGTTAACGTTAAATACACTTTTATGCAGCAGTGTACATAAATACAATGTACTCAAACTACCCAAGCTGTGTAAAAATGTATAAACATGACAAATTACTTTGAAAACAAGTGCAATTTTAACATGTTAGTTTGAAAGTTAGAAAACCAAAAAGCCAAAGGTTATTCATAGTTTTCTTAGCAGACAACGTGACGGCGCGGCGGCGTGGTCATCAAACTATTAGTTCTATTGTAAATGAACACAAAGTTGTCGTTAAATCAGCTCGTTAGAGGCACAGGTCTCCTTGTAATTGGGGCCTAGACTGTTCTCAACCACGTGCACCAATGTGGTTCGACGAAGGGATTAGTGATCAACCCGAGTATTGGAATTGCTGCCGTCTGAAGGATTTTAACGTTACGCTGTTTCTGGCAATAGACATCCTAAGAATCATTGTTATAATTTTTTTTGCGTACATAGTATTTTATAAATGAGTATACTGAGGGCAATTTGTAGTCTTAATTTATCTGTCCATACCTATATGAATAATTAAAATTTATTCAAACAATACTATAGGTTTTCCATCCATCGGAAATAGGCCTCTACTAATTCACCGTCCTGACCGGTCTTAAGTCTTCTGATTTCAGCGAATAACCGCCGTCTTCTTCAGATCGTCAGTCTACCTAGTCGAAGGGCGTCTTATACTCCTTTTTATTTATTATATTATTAAAGTTATTATTTAACCATAATGTCGGCCCATGCTAATCTATTTCGGCTTTATTAATCATAAATTCGAGCAGTTACGCTATGATATTGGACGTTAAAGTGTCTTTCTCGAGTTCATTATTCGGTAGGGATGTCACGGCTGTTGATCGCGTCACGGTAATAATATTGTTATTTATGGCGTAATTAATAACAGTCTATTAAGTAATGTAATGAAATATCAAATATATTGTTCGCATTTCAATATCAGTTACTGATAGGTACCTATATATTTTAATATAACTTCAATGCCGTGCAGAATATCAGAACGCGTGGGTAGCGATAGCTCCACCAACTCTGAGCTCGACCTTTTTCGTCAGAAGGTTATGGTATCGATCACAGCCATATATTATATATATTTTACATTTCACCAATAATAGATACCACGTATAGAATTACAATCCTATATGTTTAGATATATGGGATTATAAAGTTATTAATTGTCTATCTAAGCAAACAATTTTTGTAATTAAAATCGGATCGATCCGAATTGTATATAAAAAATTCTGAAGAATATAAAGATGTTTCCATTTATACTAAATTTAACCACAAAAATTGAGTAATAAAAAGTCACATCTGTAACTAATAACATCGTCCAGGGACGAGCTCAGCAGATTATATATTATTTGCAAATTTAATGAAACTGAATTTTATTGTAACGTAATGCGATGCCGGCAAGAGTCTTTGTCCCTTGAATATTTGAAACATGGGCGCATAATTTGTAAGATTGAATTGAGTATCAATACAATATAATTTTATAATGAACACGTGGATCCAGCTGATAAAATAATCGTATTTTTGTTGATTGTGTATACCAAGTTTCATTTCCGAACTACAAAGAGTAAAAAAAGCTATCACATCGAATTGTGAGTCTAAACTTCTTTCGATTCCACTTAAACGCACACAATCAAATAAATGATTAAATAACTAACAAAAAACTACATCAAAATTAGTCAGATTAGAATGGCAGATAGAAGATATAATATATAAAGACTATATTATATATTTAGTTATGTAGGTATTTCGTACACAATATGAAGTATAGACCATGAAATATGTATTCACAATTAAGAATCACTTTTGTTTGTGATTGTCATTAATTCCGGATTGAATACTCAAAAATCAAGTATTAGGTTGTTGAGTCCGGAGCCTAAAATCGTGGTTGGCAAAACTAAAAAAGTGGACTGTATATTTAAGTGTTTTGAGTGTCCCTTCCTGGGCAATACATATAACATTCAATTGAGCACACACCAAAAAGGGAATCCACCAACCTTAATCCCGTTGCGTGGCGTCGGTCGACACGGCGCCGAGATCGTAGTTTCCTTGTCGTTTTCGAGTTGACACCACTGGACCTGAACTCAGCGAACTCACACGTACACAATACTTCCGTAAAATAAGCGGCCAAAGAGTATTTAATTTGCAGCCACAATGAACACGATCGACAAACGACAGACTTGCCGGCGGACGGCGCGAGCGCACACAATAACGAAGAAAAAAGAGGGTAAAACCCAAATTGATGCGCACCGCTTAAATTGTTATTGTATTGCCATGTATATATGTATACTGATATTACCGAACCACTTTGATGGTTAGATATTTTTGAAAAAAATATTCGTTTACTTTTGTAATGTTCTGTTTATATTAATTTGGAAATTGTCAACATATACATATACTTTATTGATCGTAGCTATACATGCAGTATTATCTTAAAAACATTATTTTTAACACATCACACATTTTGCTGTTAGAGTATGAAATTTTTGTGTTTTGTAACTCTGTGTACTCTCACGCACTTTTACTTAATAAAAGTAAAACATGTTGACATATATCATTCATCAAGAGTGTTTCAGTTAATCGGCAACATATAAATGAGCATATACAATAATTCGTGCACATCATGAAATATTTAAACTGTTTATTGAATGAATATAAAACTCAGGTGCGGAAAAGCAAATTCATAGGTGCTACAAAACACAAGTGTCTGGCTGGCTTCCAAAATTAAAGTGAAATTGGTTATCCGTTCAACAACTTTAATAAAATTGATTCAAAGTATAAACTTCTGGCATTATTTCATTGAAAAAATTGATTGACTCATACTTATCTCACTTAATGAGTTATCTGGGAATTTGAAATTAACTAGGCCATGTATAGGAGGTAGTCTTTATCTAGCTTTATCTAATACATCGTATAAAAGCATAAATTATTTGTAAAACAGAGTTTTAAGACATGGTTTTAAATGAATCTCAGTATACACGTATTAGAAAGCTACTCAATATTAATTATAGGTAGGTGTAGATAGTTATAGGTGATACTTTTTAATAACTATAAGTAACTTATGTTAATGTTATTGTATAGATTTACGAAAAAAATATATTTTTGTCATAAAACCTTATTTACCATACAAATTATGATATATTTGTATGTCGTTGATTTATATAAAATACTCTAGAATTGGTAAGTGTCCACGGCCCTTCGGTAATAGATAGTATGCCGAAACAATTCGTCATGCTGTCACGCCTAAAGTAATCTTCTTCAATATAATGGATAGTCACTAGTTGCCAGGTCTATTTAAATTTATAAGATAAGAACTGGTGGATGGTAGTAGAAAAGATGCTCTAATTCTATAAAAATATTTTAACAAAAAGTAAAACCCGCCTTCAAAAATAATAAAATAGTTTGAGGTGGGAAACTGTTTGGGAAGTAAGAGTCTTTGGTCTTGATCAATTAAAGGAACTGGCAACAATCGTCAGATGCCGCTCAAATTAATATGGGACCACATAAAAGGCAGCAGCTTTCGAAAAAAAAAACATCCAAATACGCGCAGTAAAAAGTAATCAAATAACACACATAAAAAATATAGAGGAATTGAGAACATTCTTCTTTTTTTAAGTTGGTTAAAAAATAAGAGTATTTGAAACAATTGAGCTATAAATATAAAAAAAATCACGCACCTTGCATCTTTTTCTCATCTAACCATTTAACTTTACCATGGTATTAGGTAGCTTACAAAAACAATTTAAAAGTTTAGAAACAATACAGAACAGTTGCAAAAATTTACAGTTCATTTCCAGCTTGGGACAAAAGTTGCTAACAACATGGCTTGCGCTTTATACATAATTTCAATAACATTTAATCGGATAAAAACTTTTGATAGGTTATTAGATTTACCTTGTATCTGAAACACTACCATTATTAAATACTCATATATGTATCTATTGCTTCTATTTAAGTATTATTATGTAGTCTCATATTTTATTTTTCATCGTTTTTGAGTGTTTTTTAAGATATTTTTTAAACGTTGTTTAGACAAAAAGAATAGAATGATTTTAGTCGACTTCAAAAAAGAAGGACGTTCTCAATTCGTCTGTAATTTTTATGTGTGTACTTAATTACTTTTTACTGGGTGTCACGATTTTGATGAATGTTTTTGTTTGATATTTAGTGCTTGTCATGTGATTTCATATTATTTCCAACGACATCTGACGACTAGTTTTTGAGTTATTCCTAATAATGCACATTTACTTGATGCGTATGTATGCCTTTGGAATCGAAATCTTTAATACGGCGTAATTAACTGAAGTCGTTTTTTTTCTTTTGTCCATTTTTAGTGTAGATCACGTACCTATTTAAGGATCACGTAAAAACATTATATCACGTATGATCACGTACTTCTAACAATTAGACTAGCATTTAAATTAAGTATTAAAGGACCAAGTATCTGAATAAAGACGAAGGTACTCAGGGAGTTACTCATAAGCATCAATTGCTGTATCGCTTGGCTTCGGAGACTCCTCCTCGATATGGCTACATCGCTATGACCCTGCACCACATGGCTACAATTCTACACTGTTCAACTGCGTACGCCACGAGGAGGAAATATTGGCTTGGAGTTCAGATGGAAGCATAATCCCCTAACTTATGTATATGACAAATAAGTTTTTGATTCATTACTTCTAAGCAACATCTATAAACACCAGGAATATTATTGAATAGGGTTTATATAGTGGCGACTAAGAAACTTGTTTTAGTTCGTGAAATCTATCAATAATATCAGTGAATGTCACAAATAAGTAATCTATGGAAGTTGTCAAAGAAATTGCTTAATAAAAGTATGCGATCAATGTACGTATAAATTAAACGTGTGGAATTCCATATTTCTCGACAATACTTATATTAAGTAATTCACCAATTCGAGAATTTACCCACATTACTTATTACCACGAAACACTAGACAAACAATATTTTGTTTGTGATGTCAATATTATTCCCTCCTATATGTAGGTAAACTAAGGTAAAATTCACATAGATACATACCTATCGAGGAAAAAATTCTTGACACATCATTATTTTCTCACAGCTTGCTTATTCCGCAGTTGGTAATGGTTCTTTCTTATAGTCGTACATTATCTATGACAAATCGTTTCTAAGAAAAACCATAATAGATACACAGTAAGGGAATTTTGCTAAGTAATAATGTATAAGATATAGGTTGACAAAACATTCGAACATTTGTTGTAAAGACTAGACTCTTAGTTTCTAACGTAATGCGGACACCAAGCTACATTAGGAAGATTATATTATTACTTATGCTTAGTAAAAGATAATGGAAAAGTAAAAGACAAAAATTAATATTAAAACAGTGAAATACTCAAACATAAGCTTAAACTAAGATTTCTCAAGTTTTGTCTAGAAGATACCCAAAAGAGAAATATAAACATTAATTAATCACGTATACGAGTATGTATTCTGAACAAGAATCGAATTCTTTTCATCCTGTAGACCGTAGCAACATTGTTATAATTACAATAAATGCACACATATTTAAACAAATAAACACGTAGACACTTATTGGTGAAGTGAAAATCGTCGAGCATAAACATATGTATAAACCATTTTTTCTCTCATAGATTATTTAATCTTATTAACGTAAGCTAGGTGAAACTCGCCCGATATTAGGTATGGGATGAAACGTCGGGGAAACAAAACACACCTGCGCCATCTCCAGGTGTTAACCGTACAAATGCGTCAACACTATCATTGATACCGTACTTATATGTAACGTATGTCGTTGTGATACAATGTGTGTCTACGAATTACGCAAACAGAAACAAGACCCGTCGTAAACGTATCTCATTAATATTTCAACGTTTTGCAGAATTTGTATCGAATTTTAAAATTAGAGATTAGTTATCAGCTGAATCTCTTATCTTTTAAATGAGATTTCTTAAAAAAGTTCTTAAAACTTCTCTTCGACCGACCGACCTTCGACAGAAGATGGCAACTTTAGAAGAAAATCTTCAAAGTGAATTAATAGTCACTCAAGGACAATTTAAAAAGTAGTCTAAATTTGTAACATCATTTGATATTACAGAAAGTAAATAATTCAGCTGGCATTGGGCGCAAAGTCAACAATAATTCCGGCCCTTATAGATAATGAATCTCTTGTTAGTCAGATGCGAAGAAAGCCAATGATAAAGGTTCAATATAAAATAACAAAATATATGTGCAAAAATATTTTTTTAATCGATTTGTTCTAAATCTGTAGGAGTTTATAACAGAGTGAACTTCATTCTGCTTAACTTTGACTTTGATTTCTGCAAAGTAACGCGTGATATTATTAACTACATTTATTCTACTTCTTTAAACTTTGAAACTTATTTTAACTAGTTATACGAATTATATTGTTACATAGTTTGCACCGCACTGGCCTCGAGATGAATATTAATACTCGGCAAATGTAGCACAGCATGCAAATAAAATAACAAGCAACAATATATCTATTTTCACTGTGCTCCATATAATGCGTTTATTATTACAGTATGTTGGCATTGCACGGAATGCACACATAACAGAACAAGAGGGAAAATATTTATAATCTTTATACATAGCTGCCTATATAGTTTGGTAATCGTTTGTTTTAGAATTTTTGAATTGAGATAATATTTAGCAAAAATTATTTTTACCTATATAATGGTTATGTTCGTTGCTCCACCACCGAATGCAATTCATGATTTGTTTCTTAACAAGCTAGCATGGACGGCAAGATGTCTGCTTTCTCATAATTAACTAATATTTTGTCTTACTGAATATCATATACCAGTATAATATTAATAAATATATGCTCTAATTATTAAGCCAGTCAAAAACATTATTGTTTCTATTGCTCGTTCCGTTCCTACCTAACTTAAGATGGCGGTTTTATTTTGCTACGAAGTTGTTAGTTATAAGCTGAAGTATTGTTACCCGCAATCTATACTTCTATACTAATAATATAAAGCTGAAGAGTTTAGTAGTTTGAAAGCGCTAATCTCAAAAACTACTGGTTCGAATTGAAAAAATCTGTGTGTTGCATAGTACAGTTACCGAGGAAGGCTATATAACATAACGCTACGACCAATATGAGCTAAGCATTGATGAGAAATGTTACTAAAACGAGAGAATTGTTCTAAGATGAATATCTCATATACTAACCAGGATTTCAACATCTCTAATAGTTTGACTATTCACTTGGATTTCGGTGTCAGATACGCCGGAACTTCAATTTATCAAATGGAATAACTTTTGTTATGGGGACAATTCAATACGTTTTATAGTTTTGATAATCCCTCAGTGAATCCGACACCAACGCCACTCATTGAACAGAAAAATAACCTATATTTCTAACTGGAATTAAATTTACACTATAACAAAATTTTACTTAAACATTTGGACGGTTTCACGTATTACTTAGTGTTTAGCAGTATATTAACTAGTGATTTTCCTGCAAATTTATTATATCCAAATCGTTTTCTTCCATTGAATGTAGTACCCAATTTTTATCCCCATATTAGCTATTGAGGACTCCCTTATTTAAAAGCATATCTAGGATTTAGAAAAAATTAAGAAATAATCCAAAATCCTTCGTAATCCGCCATTGTTGCGTCACCAACAGATCAATGGTTTACAAGGACGTACTGGACATACAAACATTAATATTGATAAAATACTAAAAAATTAAAAAGTTTTCAGCGACATAAAATATAACATCAAAAAGATTAATAAATAGATATATTAATAAGTTACTAATACATTTAGGTATATAGGTTACATATTGTTGTTACTCATTAATTTTGCAAAGTGAAAAAGTAAAAGTTAAAAATCTATTTAATATAAAATCAAGTTCTCCCGCCATTTTTCAATCCTGTTGAATAATAGTCCGCGTCCACAGGTGTCGAACGATCGAGACGGTAATTGAATTTCCGTACCAACAACGGTATCAACTGGCGCGTAGCCAAACTTACGACAATCTTTAACAAAACAAAAACAACTTTTAAATTGCTTTACTAAGCATATCATTTAGTATTGTTATGATAATTACTTAAATAATGAAAGTAACCCCTCTTTGAAGCCCTATCACCAAGTATTGGTCGGCTACTTGTTGACTTTTTAGCATTGAATTAGAGACAATCTAATAATCCTAGGCCATCTAATACAGCTAAAATTTCATTTGATACTATAATTTTAACATCGCACGGGGTTCCAAAATATGCCAAAACACGGTCGGTAACCAAAGCGAGAAACCCGACCTCGTTTGTTGAATATTAACGCATAGACGCGTCATCGCCTCCTAATTAACGAAACATTGATAATAGTACAATTTACTTTGACGTCAGTTGCCAGTATTATTACTATAAGATACATTATCCCGTTCTGTTAATGTATAGGCATTATTAATGGATTGTGTTACAAGTGCTTCAAATTAATAACGTGCTTGATCGTTATCAGTAATACTGACATTTCACATTAATATTGGCCTCAACACAGAGGTCGTTGTATGTGAGCTATTATGGCAGCAAGTAGCTTAATTGGATGGTTATAAAATGTAAAACCTTTATCTATGTGTTGTCGTTGTTTTTCATGTCAAACCACATCTGTTATATATTTTTTTGTGTTTGGCAGTGACCGTTTATTCTTTACATACGAGTAAAAAGTTTTACTTAACTGCCTTCTTTATATTAACTTTAACAGGTATATTAGCGAACTCAGCAGTTGTCAGTTATCATGCACCATTCTATCAGATCGAATTGTGTGTTCAAAATATTCTCTCAACCTCTGATGGGTTTGGGAGACCAAACACACAAACAATTTCATCAAAATTGGTAAAACGTTTACGGGGCGTTCGATGACACACAGCCAAAGAATTATAAAGATTTAGAACGTAACTCTAGGATACTTTTGTATCAATAACAAAATTTATTTCGGAATAGTACACAAATTCGGGAAAAGCTACGTATATAAAGTCAGTCAACCTGATAAGAGCTGTGTTTAATATTTCATATCTCTAATTTCTCAGAAAGGTAGTGTAAATTTCATTTCAAAATTCAACTTGAACAGACCCAAAACGGGTTGATTAAAATTTGCTTGTAATATATTGTACTTTTTTGCCGCTAATGCTATAAAATAATTATATTGTAATTGTGTTAAGAGGCTAATCAAATTTCCGAAAAACAATTGTTTCAGCTGCCTCTAATATTCGTTTCCAAAAGCGACAAGGAGACGGTTTTTTACTGAAACAAAAAGGGGAAATACAATATAAAATAGATACAGAAAGATAAGAATGCTACTAAGAATAATACTCGAACCAGAAAAAGGGAAACAAAACAAAATGGATGGTAAGCTTCTGTACTTGAAACCGTATGCCGAGCAGCGTGGAAATGTTACATTATTTCACTTAATAGTATGAATGAGCATTTCTTTCTTTTCCTTTTTTACTGATATTGTTATATTTATTTTTACAGATCATATTAATACTGTTATTTTCACACTGTTTGTTCATATAGTAGTCTCTTCAACGTGATAGTTACATGAAAGATCTTGTAGCTAAATTTTAGTTCAGAATATCAGCATTTTATTTGTTATTTCTTTTAAGGATTTCTTATGAAAGCTAGTTTTACTGTTGGTTATTCAATTTATTTGTATCATGCATACACAATTGGATCATTATATTATATTCGTTAATAACTAAAGTAATAATTAAATTCGAAACGTTTCAATAGTTTCTCCCGTGCGAGAAGAGTAAACTTTTTTTTTTACGAGAGTCGAGTTTGAATCTTGTAAAATCGTAAGATTCTAGTTAAAGGTATATAAATAAAAAAGTATTTCTTATGGAGCAAAAGAGTAAAAGTTTTACATGATAATTATTAAATCCTTAATATTAAATTATTTACAATAGTGTAGCAGTCATAATTATATATAATTTCTAGTATTGCGGCCGGCTTATGAAGCATTCTACAATACCCTGCAGGTATCTGAATGAAACTGAATTCAATATTTTGGCAACCATGTCGATAAAAAAATGTATTTGACCCCTTTAGATAGTTCTATTATTAGTCTACATTCAATTATAGCACGTACGCATAAGTCTTCAAAATATCTTACAATCGTCGCCACTTTGAATAATAGCTGCGATAAATTAGCGAGTGTCCAGATGTCTTGGACCTGAAGGCTCCGGACCAATTAATTATCTCAATGTATACGTTCACTAATTCCTTCGCTCAGAGATTAGCGTCCGGACCTATTATTTCTTCACCCTTGTCTGACCTTATTCGAGATAATAGTAATCATTAGCATCATTCTTGAACATCAACTTTTGTATTTTTGTTAGTTAACGCTCTCAGAAAACTTCCTTTTAAGCAAAAAGTGGCAGTAATTTCTGTTGATACTATATGTATTCGCTGAAATATTGTCCTTCACTACGCGATACTCTTATCTTGACCTGGATATCAAGGTAAGCTTCGTCAAATTGCTCAGGTACTTGTTCAGGAATTGAAAATACAAAAGAATTGGGTACTGTAGGGTAGGTGTTCATATTCAACTATAATAAAATAATAATGAAACATTTTAAATTGAACTTTATGTACACTTAGTAAAATATAAATCGAAACGAAGAGGGTAACCGCTAATTCAATTATACATAGCAAGCACTGTCATTCCTATTAAAGGTATACGTATATGAAAATTTTAGTCCAATTGCTTGAAGACCAGTTCAGATTCAGCTACAAGATTCGAACAAAACAAAAATACACAGCAAGTTAAATAAAAACGAAACAAAAGCGTGTAAAAACGAATTCTTATCCTGTCAAAATTTTTATCATATTCGTATGCGCACAATAAAATTCACATTTCACAAAACGTGTTAGTATTCAACTGTGTGCCTTATCATTAAATTGAGATTTTGCTTCTCACGACATAATTTTATTCATGCGATATAGCAGGAGATAAACAGACAGATGGCCCGAGTAGAATTAAAATATGAATATTAAATCATAAAATATACGAAACACTCTGTCTCACGTGTGCCGCATTAACATTTTTGCAGCTCCATGCAAGTTTACGTACTTTATATTAAACATGCAAATGTTGAAATACAGTCACATTTTATACTGAAAACTTTTTTAATAAACAAAATGTAACCTAATTAACATTTACTGACTTTGTTTCATGATTCCTTGTAGTTTGAATAATCAAGTAGGTAATCCGTCTTCTTAACGGCGATTATGCGTTTAGCATCGCTAATTTCATTCGTGTTAGAGATATTCATGATATGCGATTATTCACCATCAAATAGTTTGCTTACAAAGCCATGACATATGTACATAGTTTTTTCGGTCTAAAACAAACCGTCTGACCCAGCTTGCAATATTTGTCTATAAATATTCCGATAACGTTCAATAGGCAGTTCAGCTAATTAAGATTCCGGCTGATAATGTTGAAATGTTAATATATTTTACAGAGCATATTATAACGCGGCCCTCCTGTCAAAAACAGATGGTTCCAGGGATATTTCCGCAAAGTCCATTTTGGCATATTTCATGCTAAATGTTAGCAATCATTTTTATACGACATTAATTGCTTCTCACGTTAAAAATAGCCGTATATTTTATACAACTATTTCAACATTTAAAATACTTTTCGTCGGTACAAAGTGTTTACGACGTCTTGACGTCTTGCTAAGTATGTCCTTTGTAGAATATTATTTGTAAGACGGAATAAATTAATCTGCGTTAAAAATGTGAAGGTTCAAAGCTCTTGCATAAAAATGTCGTCATGGAAATTGCTCAGTAATGCCCGTCTTTGGGGTATTTATTAGTTTCCATCACAGGAAATTTTCTACGTGCAAGTGAAATATGCGAATCGTGAAGTTTGAATGAACAATTTTATTTTACTTACAAATAACCCGTGATCATTTTGGTTTGGACAATTTATGTTTTACGTTTACATGTAATTTATTTTTTATTGGGTGACATAATTACAATTTATTGATTTTAATACGTACAAAACCAGTCAAAATTGTATTAATTGAAGACTACAGGATTTATATACTGGAATTCTTGATATGCAGTAACGTCTATTTCTAGTCATAAATATGCTTAACGTTATTAACACGCTCAGTGGTTTCCATTGATGAATTCGAAAGAAAACGGAAACTTTAACCCTTAATTATTAATAATATTCCGTTAATAATAATAATAATAAATTATATTCCGTTTCAGTTTCCGTCGATAACAAAGACTTGGTACATTAACATTTCCAAAAAGTATTTAGTTCCAGTCTGTCAATGCCGATTGCCGTTAGATAAGTGATTATTGATACTTGTGTCATGAACTATTTATCCACCCGCAGCTTCCAAACAATCTAAAAGTAGTCTATATTCTATTACAGACTACAATCTATGTCTGTGCCAAATATCATTCACATCCATTTAGCCATTCTGGTATAATTGAGTAACCAACATTCATCCATCGCAATAATAATATTATTAAGATAAAAATATAGGACTTGGTTCACCGAATCTAAAGCTTAATCAGATAGTAAAAAAAGTTATTTACGGATATAAGATTTGTGCTAATACACTATAAATCTACCTTTTAAGAATGTCAGAGTAAATTTAGGGCATAGTGAACTCTTGAATAATAAATCTGTTTTCGCCTTTATACCGAAGGATATATCGCCAATCTAAAAACCTCAAACCGAGATATGGGTTACAGCTTTGATATTCAATTGGGTTTTTATATAACACTAATTTGTGCCATATTGTAACCATCTAATAATAGTCATGATGATTTTCCATCAGGAGACCATTTTGCCAATTTTTACTTAGAAAACATTCGACTCTTACGTTTAATGTTTCATCTAAGTTTTAAACCCCGAACATATGTAGTGGTAGAAATATTTCCGACCCACTAACCCTGTCCTCTTAATTCACTTTGAGACACGTTGCATTGAA
>DWJN01002923.1:0-14431 GCA_018248895.1 Carystus phorcus
CCCCTGATAGTTATTTTGGAAATATATTTAATGTACAGAATTGACTTCTCTACAGATTTATTATAAGTATAGATTGTATGCCTCGAATAGGTAGAACATAGTGTTCTATATTTTTATTATTCCAATAAATTATGACCTTAATGTCCACAATAAAGTATCTTTGACTTTGAGTAATCTTAACCTACTAAAGATGATTTCAAAACAGCGACAAATTACATAAGTTTCCTACCTTTTTGCACAAACATTAACCCGAATGTGCTTTGGATTCGCGGTACACACCTCAAACAAACAAAAACAGCTATGAATCGGTGAATGTCGCATGAATCACACATCGATATAAATTCGTATAAATAGATATCACTCAACGTTTACCGCTATTGGGTTATTATGTTATTAACGAGCCTGATAATACTGTAATGTTCTCTATTTTTAGACAGAATATCATTAAACATTATTTTCGTTGTAATAATGGCAAAGGGTTAAGTTAGCTTGATAATAAACTTAGAGATTTGTTAAACTAAGTCTATCCTCTTTTTTCTACACAGTCATAGCCCTACAATAGAATTCCATGGCTCATGGAATCCATGGACAGCACACAAAGAAAAGGACAGACATCAAGACCGAGAATAGAATTTTAAAGTCAACATCATGAATCATTGATGAATTTTATATGTGTTTAAGTGAATTCAAGAATGATTAATTTTCATACTTCTATTATATACAAAATGTTTTTATTTATTAACTAGTATGTTATTAATCCTTATTGTACGGGAATATAAGACAATGATTAGAACATAATATAATTAACGACTGCCGAATTTGTTAGTTTATTTATAAATAAGTTTCAAATACGTATATATAACTTATCTGGGAAGGTTTTACCCAACAACAAATACTTATAAAGTACCGAGAGCCGAAAGTAAAAGGAGAAAACCAGAGATCGAACTGTAAAGCTGCTATACTGCGCCTCCACTAGCCAAGCCTGCATATTCGTTTCTGGAGCAATAAGGGAGGCGTGATATAGCATTTACGAAAATATCTTAATATGATTCGATACTTTAAGGAGATTCCGATGTCTTACCAACAGGAATTTTTACTCGTTATCCGTTTATATGGGGGTTCCCCGATATCTCATAAGTATAAGTGAACGGCCGATGCCTTTTTTCTATGCCATTAAGATACAGGAAAATAATTTGCTTGATATGGATGAAGACAAACAATATAGCAGACATAAAATTATATACGCCTATTAAAAATTTTACTTTAGTGCCGAAAATGACTGTGATTATGAAGTATTGAAAACATCCGATTTTAATTGTTTTAACAAAGATTTATTATGAGCACTTTATGATTCTATGAGTTTTGTAAAAAATCAGTTGACGACACACAACACATCAATTATAATATATAATTGGTATAAATATGGTTTCTGAGGATAATAATTAACAAATTATGTCACAATAGGTACACAGAGTGCGGGGTGGTAAATTTTTGCACCATGTTCAGTAAAAGCGTCAAAGATTCTTAGAATCTCCGATCAACAATACCAATGTTCGTATGGTTGATCGAAGCTGGAGACACTACAGGACTCTAATTTGATTTTCTCGCAGGACACGATAGCTGTGACAACGGCAAATAGTCATCTTAGGTAAAAAGGTTTAGATCTTTATAATTATTCTGAAAAGATTAGACCTTGTTTTATGGCCCTTTTGCGTGCTTCAAAAACGCATCTCGTTTATTACCAATGTTAATAATTTACGAGACTTGAATATTTATCATTTACAGTGTCCTCATTTATAGACAATACATGATAGTTTAGCTAGGGGTATTGGTGCTGCCATTTAAACGATAAAATATAATGCAAGCGTGCTCTCAAACAATAGTTAATGATGCATTGCACTCGGAATTCCCTGACGAGCAGACAAAAAAACTACTCCTGGGTGTGTATGTTATCTATCGATATACGATGTGCCTACGTGATCCATACAACTAAAGGTCGCTGCACCCATTGCAAATATCAAACACGAACGAAACTGCACAAACCTTAACCCACAAATCTTTGCCAATGCACAAGCAACTTTAAAGTTAGTATTACACAGATAAAATTCAAATGTAACTGATCTGACATGAGCCGTTCTGGCTTCAGTACATGCGCATTTCTGTAATTGGTCCCATCCCGCTCCGTCCCTCTGGCTCGTATGTCATTCGATCTCGTAGTGTAACGTGTAGTGATCTCACCAATTACATTGGTCCATACTACACTAGGAGTGCACGTGGATTCACACGCGCGTTTTGGCATTCACTGTCCTATTGCCCTGGTTGAGTGTTTGGCACGCGCTCAGCGTTCGCCGTCTAGAAAGAACTAGATGGTTCGCTGAGAGCATTGTCCTGCTAACAGTGCCATGGGCGTCTTGTAATAGACTGTGTCATGGTTCCTGCATGTTACATTCGTTTTGATGCTAATGTAACCATACAAAGAATACAAATAAGCGTAAGCTCTAATGATACAAAAGGTATTTATCATTTATAGCTCTACAATTTCCTTCGTCGTAAGTAATCTTCCGGGTTTTAAGTTTAGAGTACATACTGAAAATTTCTTGTCATATTCAAACATTACACAGTACATATGTAGGCATTATGTCAACTTGTATAAGTTATTTATTCTACCACCACGTCGGGAAGGAGTTTTTCGAAGGGAAAACTCTTTCGCGGTTTTTTCTCACTGGTAGTCAGCATCTTCAGGATCATGGATTTTCAGATATCTATCTGTGACTGTTTTTCATAAAGTAATGATCTGCAACCTAATTTATCATTTATCAAATGGTTACTCATGAATTACTGTGTTGTTGTTGTTGTTGTTATTATTAGAGTATGTCGCGTAGTTTTCTCGGTTCTTTGGTATTTTTGATCTTCTTGTCTTTTCTCTTTAAATCTCTTTGTTATGCGATGTTTACTATGGGATAAGATTATTTATATCTTTTTATATTCTATTGTTTTATTTACAATGCCAGGTATTACAATTACATCTTAGCTTATACGTATCGTAGCTTTACAAATGTCAGTTTACGGAGAAGCGTTCGAATTTTATCGAATGTCAATCACCTTGTAAATTAGTTCATCAATCCAAACGTGGTAATCTAATGAATAAGTCAGTCACGAAGGTACGTTTTAGACACGTTACCAAATAAGGAGGTGTGTAACAAGTAACATGTTTATCGGGGTGTCACCGCGTCACCACGTCGCTACCGTGCGAACATTTAGCTCACGACGTGTTATGTCCATCACCTTGTGACGTTTTTAACACGGGGGATATCTTAATTAAGTTTTTTTATATTATTCTATCTATCGTTATAGAAGAATTCGGTACCTAATTAACAGATCGCATATTTTGTTATATTGTATATAAAAACTGACGTTTCTCGTAACGAGTGAACAGATAAAAAAGTTATTATACTATGCCTAATCAAATAAAGGTAGAATAATTTATGGCTGTTTTTTGCCAACCAATTACTCTTTGTTTGTTAATGTTTTAATTTTTTGTTGAAGGAGGACTATATACGGAATCAATTATTTTGTAATATAAATAGGCGATAATAAGAGAGAAGTACCTATTATTTGATTGTCTTATTTCTACCTGCATAAGTTTTACTAGTTAATGCTTGACTACAATCTCACCTGATGGTAAATAAGGTTATTTTATAGTTAAAGTTTCATAATTAGTTTCATACTTGAAAGGAAAGGTATATTTATGTATTGTATTTATTTATGTATTGAGTATATTTATGTATTATGTATGTTTATTATGTATTTTGTTTTTTATTGTTTATAGCGTTATATATCAATCCTTATAATACATTAAATAAAATTAGTATTAGCACTACCCTTACTCGCTCCACATCGCCAACGGTTGGTTGGAAGAAAATACTGTGTTAGCATTAAGCCCGCCTGTTGTAACATATTATGTGCAATAAAGTATTTTCATTTCATTTCATTTCATATGAAAGGAAAGTGAGCCCAATATAGTTAGATAAGTATAGAAAGAAATACACAAGTACTATCAGTAGAATATTCGCATTTAAGGAACTCATACTACAAGAGCTTCGTATATAAGTTCAAATATCGTATTGAGAACAATGTCGAATCGTACACGTCATTCATCGAAATAATTAAAGCTTCGAATAGGCGGTGACTGCGTAATTTTAGACAATTAAATTTTGTGGAATCTGTGGTCATGCGGTGTTGACTGCGGCAAGCTGATTGGGCCGAGTGGTTTGCGGACAGATCTCGTGAACTTTGGCTTGTTGAGCTGCCACACGCATTCACCTACTGGATATAACTGGATTTAATATTACGTCATATAGGATTACACCATATGCATGTGATTATTATTAACATTCTATATAAGCTTGATTTGAACATACGTAATAGATCTTTTAGCTAAGTTTTACCAACTTTTATAAACTTTGCACAATTATTAACGACCAATAATATTTGATTTTTTTTGTTTACGCTTACTTTATTACAATTAAAATTATTTTTCTCTAAAGATCTCTTGTCCCTTATATTACAAATAATACGCAAACCCGAGTTTTTTTTTATTACACTATTATAAATTTTCAGCACCATTTGTCTTTTAATATTCAATTTTTGAAAACGAAAGACGTTTATATGTAAAAAATACGCTACCATATAACCTTTGATATACATCAATGCCATCATAAGAAAAAAAACCTTTGATATGGATTCCTTATGACGCTGGCACAGACAATAATTCCAAATGTCATAGACACCACATTCCACAGACAATATCCAACGTACAGATAAGACCCTGCTACAATTTAATCATTGTAATTAAATACCGATTTATTAATATATCCAGGTAAAACTAATCTAGAAACACAAAAAGAAATAAAACGAGTGGAGCATTGCGCCCACAAGTCTTCAGATAATATCGGTGACGAGTTTAATATATCAAATCAAATCATTTATTCGAAGTAGGTTTTTAAAAACACTTTTCGAAAGTCAACTACGCTATCGCTTTAACAAAGCCCTACGATGAGTGGCCCTGGTAATAGAAGCGGCAAGAAACTCCCAAGGTGTTTTTTTTCCAACTCACAGTTACAGACAATGATAAAAATAACTTGGATGCATATTATAGTACGATCAAATATTATTTTCGTAAGTTACCTTTATGTTCAAAAGTACCGAATCGATTTTGTTCAGAACAGGCAAAAAACCGGACCGTGCGCAAAACTTTAAGAAGCGGTAATTAATTATTATGATTCCGCAATTAATGTCAATGTTTTGTGTACCAATTCGCTTACACGCTTTAGTTTGTAAATATTCAATATCCGTTTAATCCCATGCTGTGACAAAACTGCATCAACTCATCACTGAGGAGGTCTGGAGCATGCTCCACCACGCTGCTCCACTACGGATTGGTCGAGGGTTAAGAGGCTAACTCAAGTACCGGTTGTTTTTAAGCCGCCCCAAGGCCTAGGACATGGCTTGACGACTGCGTTTACTATAACAACGGAACCGACCACTTAACATGCCCTCCGAAGCACGAAAACGCTCAAGAAAATTTTGCCACTAGCGGTCAACCATCCAGGTACCGACCGCCCGCAGTTGCTTTACTCTGCCATCGTTTAGGATCGACGCGAGGCGCCGGACTATGAGCGCTTCAACGTTCTTTATTGTCGGCGAATCCACAGTAAAAATTCAACCACTATTATTGACGACTATATATCAATGCTACTTTTATCTCTCCCTTGCTTAATTTACTTTGCGACTATTGATTACCTTATTTCAGGAAGTAACGATGAACTGTAAAAGTTGCACAAACAATTCATTCATATTTACGGATTAACAGGCGATAAGGTCCAGATAAGTGACGTCACGTGATTAATCGATGTGTCTGTTTTTAGCCAAGATAAGAGTGCACTGAGTGTAGAGAACTTGTGTACCTAATTTTTTAGCAACATAAGAACTCATAGTTTGAGATTCGATGTACTTACTAGAACCCAACTGAAAATTTCACATACTTCATTCAGTAATTACTTAACATCAGCATTCTGTATAAAAAACAGTTTTTAAAACCAATTTAACTAGGATTTTTCGTCTGATTATTTTTCATTTTAATATATTACTGGCAGACCCGACCACGCGTTGCTGTAACTAAGGTTTACATATTGTATTTAGTCGACTAATTACCTTACACCACCATCTGTTAGAATCTTATGGAAGTAATACTTTGCAAGTTATTAAATATACTACTATATACTTAATATATTAAGAATATACGTTTTTATAGTCTGTTCATATATTTTTGTCATTTATTTTGTTGATAATTTACAAACAAACGTGTGAACGTAGGGGAAGTGATCACCACCACAAGTTGATAAGAAATGTAAATTAAAAAGCGTATTCGCTAAGATATACATAATCTTAGTTCTTTATTCAAGAAGAGAATAAAATATCCGTTCTAACAACCGTTATTCACGTCATAAATCATTCTGTGATTTACATTGGACGCGTGTATCGCAAGCATTATGAATAATTATACAGGTGTAAAGATGTAGTGTTTGTTAAACGTGATATTAATATTTATGGATGCGGCAGATAGCGATCTTGATAACGCGATCGATTTAGATAACGTGCTGCGTTAACCGCTGGATTATTGAACAGGCAAGATTATTCCACATCGTTCTGCAAACGAGTTTTCCCAGCGGAAATTCGACTACATAATCATTGAAACTTTAAGGAAAATATGAATTAATAATTTGAAACTTTTCTTTTATTCTTATGATAATTGTGGAAATTAAACACTTCTTTGTGCTTATAATATTAAATCATTATAGTGCCTGTAGCGAAATAAAAAAATGTTTTTCATTGATATTTTAACTCGTCAATTAAAGCAAGCAAGTCAAGCAAAAAAATTAAATTAAAATTCTTTGTCATACAAATAGTTCTGTACTGTTTATATTTGATTATTCATTCGTTGCTTGCATATTTTAAATTCTCCTTTCTTTTGTTAGGTTAATGTACAAACATAGAATAAGCATTGTATTTACTACAACATATATGAGTCATGTAGTTACTCGAAATAAAAAGTTATTATTATTATTATAGTAACATAAAAATATGATTATTATTTACTATCACTAAGTAAGACATCGCCCATGCCCCCCACATATTGATCCTTCATTGTACAATGAATATCGAATCATTGAAAGACATAAGGGAGTTACTATTAACTACGGTGCACTGACTCCTATCCTTTCTATCACGGACGTCACGCTGGCGTCACATTTCTTCTATTATTTGCACAGCCGATATCAATTAACAATTCTGTTAAGCATGCACGTATTAAGTACTTCAGACTACCTACGTCAATGCGAGGTGCTTCAGGCCAGATAACAAGATAGCGACCGCGATATGGAAATCCTATATTTTCTACGCTGAGATTGTGATCGATGACTTTAAGACACATCTTTGGCATTGATAAACTAAATATACGTACAATTCTGTAAGATTGGAGACCCCACATTTATCTATTTATACCAAAACTAGCTTTAACTCGCGGCTTCGCTCGCGTCGAAACCCTTTAATAAATATCAAATAAATAATAGTATATATTTTTTCTATAAAAAAGTATCCTATATCCTTCTTAATACCTCTAAGAATATGCGTATAAAGGTTCATGATAATCAGTTCAATAGTTTTAGGGTGAAAGCGTAAAAAACAAAGTTATATTTAAAATAATAAGGATAACTTGTGTACATACAGAAGTAGGAAATAACCGAAGCTTTGTTATATAAGAAGAATGCAGTGACTAGGTCACAATGCTCATAACGTTGTCTCTTAACATAAGTTATTATAACATATTCAACAACGTGATATGTAAAAAACATATGTAAATATTTCAAATCATCAAGCTATTAGCAAGCACTTATATTGTTGTGAAACACAGTGGAAATGCGTTGTTGATTACAAATACGTGAATAACATCGTATTGGAATCAACATGTTTACTTAAACGGCCGACGTCACTGAAAATAAGTGGCGCTTTGCGTTGCGAACAATAGTGAAATAGATGTCTGTTGATAACACACCTGCTTTATCATCATGACATCCTTATATTCAAGACTTCGAGTACACGGCGGTGGCGCAATACAGGAGTTGAAACCAGTTCTACTTAAGTTAGTAGGTAATTGTAATGTTATTTAAGTTTTTATAACTGTCATTATACTTAATTTTTTAAAAAGATGTGATGATGAGTTTCTTTCGCCGCTTCTTCTCCTCTTTATAAGGTACCCTTCCAAAACGGTGGTAGATGCAAAATATTTGATGTTTCATAAGTGTATTTATAAATACCTACATGAAATAAATAATTTCAGTTTGAGTTTGAGTTTACTTTTGCTGTGACCTACTGTACAGTGTCCATGCATTCTTATACAAAGCACATACATTATTATGTAAAAGTAACACAAAATGATGAAGAATATCGTAGCCAATGTTTATAAACCTATTTATGGTAGGTTTTTATTACCCATAGTAGCACATGCTTGACCCAATATGCTGCTATTATAGTTCCATAACAAAAAATATGTAATATCATAATTATCCAACAATTGTTTAAACTTTAACACAATTATACAAATGTAAACATATTCCTATCATAATAAATAAATGTACATACCCATAAGTATTTGCAGTGTTATAAACAAACTTGTTTGTATATCCCAGTATTAAATTGTATATATAACATACCTGAAAAAAAAATTGTATAAATATAAATAAAGTTTAAGAATGATGCAAGTGCATCCAAGCATCATATTTTTTTTCTATCATATCATTATTTCATATAATTATTTATTTCATATAACTATTCTGTCTGTATGTATGTATGAACTCCATCTAAACTTTTGGGTCGATTCCGATGATTTTTTACACGTATTCACATGAATTTAAGGATGGTTTGGATTTACAACTTGATCCAATAGAAAATGTTTTTTTATGTTGATAGGAAAAATATTTTCTCCCTTGTCACGGTAATTTTAATCCTTTTTGTACCCTAATGGTATGCTTAAAGAACTAGTATCACATAGTTAAACTATTTTTATACATATCTACTTTCTTTCTAGCAACTTTATTGAGGAAATTGTAATAATTCATTAATTGTGAATGTATTAGTATGTCTCACAAAATAAATAAATAAATGTTTCACATAATTTATATATGAAAAAAAATTTAATCATGTTATTACACATATAATTTTCGTTATATAAAAGTTACACCTGTTAATAGTAGTTAAGAAACATGTATATAACTCATTAATATTTATTTATATTTCCTATAGAGTTCAAAACAAACCTGTGAAAGTAAAAACATTTGCATAATATTATTAGAATAAAAATCTCTATTATTTATAACATTTTATTTATAGTAAAAGCACTACTATAGTGGCAGAGTTTATTTACTTTAAGATACTAACTATTTATTAAAATTGTATTATTTGTTACTTTGTCATACTAAAAAGTCATTATATAATCATATCAAATCATGTATTTATATCTAATCCTTGTGTACTGACAGATCTTTGAACAAAATTTTAATATTTATCAAAGATTTATAAAATAATGGTAGTCTAAAATATTCAAATTTAAGGTTTATCAAATTCAAACTGAAAGTTTTAGTGAGCCTAATAAAGAGGAAATATTCATTGTCTGCTATAAAGAAGCACAAATTCCTTAAAGAAATCTCACAATATTTATAGTAACAATGCAATTGTTACAGGACCAAGTCTAAGCCAAATATTCATATTTAAGGGAACATTGTCCATTAGATACTATGCCGAAGTCATGGGTCCTGGGTAAGCTTCTCAGCGGAACAGAGATGTCAAAGGTTAATTTCTATTCTCAGTTTGGGTATTTTGTTTAAGAATTACATTACCTATTAAATGGATTTTAGTTTAGAGCTAGGAGTGTGTAGTGTCATAATTTCTTTTCATGTAGGGATCATTTAATTATGTTTGATTGTATTTGTAACTTGCATGTTTACAAATTTTTTTTTTATTATAAACAAATCAGGTTCAAAGAAAAAAGAAGATATAATAAAGTGAATTGTATTTCAAGATATTAAATTTCTTGAACACAATATAATTTTTAACAAATTATCATTATAAAATAAACTAACTACATATGAAATGTTATTACAAACTGCCGAATGGTTCGGCGGTGTGGCTAAATGTTTAGTACAAATAAAATACCTGGTATGTGGTGTGCTTATTTTACAATATATTTCATTATAAATACATTCGTTCATAAATGTATTTTTTAATAAATTGTGTTGATATATATGAATATATTAGAAACTATTGGTTTTCAAAATAAGTTACGAGCAAATAGAAAAATTAAATTTTGTATATGAGTTTGATCGATCTAGTTAACAAGTAATATTATTACTAAGATTACTATTTAAGGATCTAGGGCGAATTAGAAGATATAAACTTATGTCCATTTTAATAGCAGAAAGCATAAGATAATTAATTTTTTGTCCTATATTGCAACTCTGACAATGCACAGGGGTTTTGTTATGTTTTATTCAGTGCTATATACGGCGCCAATAACAAGAAATTGGATATATATTTGGATAAGTTAAATTGACTTAAATTATATCTAAAATGTTCAACAGGTAACAAGCAGTGATAGGAATGTATATAATAACATAACCTCCAAATGCCGGCGATGTAATGCACTATTACAAGCAAAAACTTATCAATTCTTACCTGATAAGGTGTATCGCCGCTATGTTCGTCCAAATGTAACACATTAACACTAAATATGCAGTTTTCTATCGAATTCCACACGTAAAACACATCGTCTTTCAAAACGGTTAAATTTCGCAATTTCGTACCAGCATCTTCTTGTAAACTTTCTCGAAGGTCTTTAAACATTTCGTGTCCCCCTAATTTTGTCTCATATAATCTGGAATCCATGGCAAAAGTTTAAAATTAATTTGTTTAGATCTCGAATTTTGGGCAAACAAACAAATGACAGCCAGACCAGACAATGACAATCAGTTGTCAATTTGGAATGAATATTTTGACATTTTTGACGTTCGCTATCGCGCTGTTTTGGCAATATAGTTCCGTTATTGCAATATTAGACTCGATTTTTAAATATTTAGAAGATGATAACGTACATATTCATTTAAAATTAGTGTCAATACGAAAAAGTTACTGTTGTTTGATTTATTAAGAAAATCAAAATGTAAATGTCAAATTATTAGATAACTTATACGGAGCAACTTTTTACTTTTGGCTGAGGATGTTAAATTATTTAAGAGAAGTGTTTCTTTTAGCCTTCCAGCATCACACTGTTAACATCATTACATATAATTAAGGATTTCTGTTGTACCCTTCTTAACATTAATCTCAGTTTACTCATTTAGTGTTGGTCGAAATATCGTTTAATATTTGTTATTATTTCTTGATAGTGTATATTAAACACAACTTCTAAAAATGATTACTTAAAACATGTTTAATTCATATATAAATCATTTTGTAAGTGAAATAAAATTGATCTGAAATTAACTATACACGCTTAGGTTTTCATACTTGGTATTTCGGCATTTTTAGTGCATTCAGCGTTTATAGTGCACCCATCTATGATAATGGATTCATATGTGAATATTCATTATAAAACAGTAAAACCATGGATCATGAACCATTAAATATTTCGTGTACGTATTCGATATTATTACGATTATTGTAGTCGTATTAGATATGGGATTTGTATCATAAAAAATACATAAAAAAAACATAGTACATTATGTATAACAAGAGAAATCGGTTTCACCACTTTTTCTGGTATGCCAAAAGAGTTTATTTTTTTGTTTGGTAGTGACAATTTTTGGTTAAAATAAAATTCGAAAAGGCAAATTACATTTTGTATTTGGATAATTTTAACCTTAACTGATCTCTACCAAAATTGTTAGATACTTTTTCAAAATTTTTTAATTTTTTCGTGTTTTATGGCAAATTTTCGAAATTCCCTTTGGGGCACTGCGTGCCCCCATGTACCCTCACAAAGCAGCGCTGAGTATAATTATAGTAAAGTTTTTGACCTGTAGTCTCAGAATAGAATTCATTCGTTTTCAGTCTTTGAATTAGTATGTTTCCCTAAAATTTGAATAATAGTTATTGTTAGAAATTCGACTACTGGGAATACTGTCAGAATTTATCGCCTTAGTTAGGAATCGCCCGTTAGAGATTCCATACCCAATCGCGTAAGTAGCCCCTGAATGAAAACATAACGCGCTTACGAACGAATTGTTCGCACAGTGAATGCTGTATTTCACTCAGTTTCCAAATGGTATCACGTAATTTCATCTCCCCGAACACGGGCCTTGCTTTCTTATAAATAAACCAAGATATAGGCAGCGATAAATTTCGTTTTCCCGAGATTCGTGCGAACGCTGCCTGTATAATTTAAACTTGTGTTTGTTTAAAGGTAACCGGATTGGCGCGAATGAGCAAGACATCGTGGCTCGTTAGCAAAATGCGTACGTATCGTATGAGATGGTACCTACATGATTTAGGCGCGTGGTTTGTCACCTTCCGGTCTGTCGCGAACGATCATCGCATGTATACTCTGTGAATACTGACTTAAATTTTTATTTTTCCTTTGTTATTTTTTTTAATCTACTAATTTGCATTGGAGCTGGCAGGCAATAAGTAATATAATTTTATAAGGGAATATTAAAAAAAAATATTACGCACATTTTTTGAACTTAAGGTGATAGAGTAATCTGTGAACAATTTACTTTAAACAATCTCATTTAGTTTTCTTTAGAGTTGATTAAATGTGTATTATTTTTTTATTCAAATAATCCTTTTGACAGAAAAGTCTCGCCATCTCCAAGGGTTGACTGGGAGAGAATGCCATTAGGCATTAAGTCCGCCCATTGTAATACCTAGTCTTAGGTTTCAATAAAGAGTGAAATAAATAAATAAATAAAAGTCAAGTCAAGTTTAGTAGTCACTATAAAGTTATTTATAAATGTCAATCAAAGTTAGAATTTAATTTTACTTGCGACACCAGAGTTTTAAATCTAAATAAGACATACGAGAAATGAAAAAGTTTTGTAATATGTTTCTTTTGTCCAAAGTGATTATGAATGATAATCAATAAAATGGCAATATAAAAAACATTTTCTATGACATCGAATTGTAAATCTGAACCATTATCAAATCTCCTTAAAACCACAAATTCGGTCCAACTGATTAGATTTAGAATTTTAGTAACAGACAAGAAAAGTAGAATTGATATATAAGTAATCACAAATGCAGTAGTTACTAGGAAAAATAATGATAAAATATTATCTTGCGAACACTTTTACTGAAATGCAGAATAGATTGCTTAACGCGTATTATCGCTATTCCGGGCTTATATTGATATACTAGGTGAGCCAGCAAACGTTGTTTTGCCATATAAATTACGTTTTTTCACACATTGTGTCCGAAAAACCCAAATATCTTACGGAACCCAATTTTTTTCTAAAATAAAATATAGCCTATGTTACTCGTGGATAATGTAGCTTTCGAATGGTGAAAGCACAGCTCGTAATTAAAGGATACTATAATATATGTTGAAGAATACTTAAACGATAAGGAAGCCTGGAAATAATCCGTATCCAGCTCCGCAAAGACTAGTGAAGTATTTGTGTATTTATAGTTCAAAAGATGTGCTGAGGAGTTTCTTTCGCCGTTTCTTCTCCTCAATGTAAAAGCACCTTTCCGAAACGTGCATAAGTGTATTGAAATAATACCTACATGAATAAATGATTTTAAATGTGAATTTGAAAGAATTTTTAAAATCGGTCCAATAGTTTTTGAGCCTATTCATAACAAACAAACAAACAAACAAAGTTTTCCACTTTATAATATTAGTGTATTAGAATAATACGATAATACGATAATAGATATATTTATCGTCAATGTATTAACAGTATCAACCATGAATCCTCAAACATAATCTCGAAAGAGATATCTAGCACTCGAATCCTCTCGCGTCAACCGAGATGGATGTCAAAACATCGTTGTCTGAATAAAATATAAGGCGCGGAGGTCTCGGTTCGCGATATAATGTTATTGATAAATTTCCTAGCGTCTCACGTGATATTACGGGGTGGCGAAGTAGCGATGGGCCACCCGCTCCCCGCGAATCTATTATTATGCCGGGCAGGTTGCGTTCAGGGCTGTCTCTGTATGCTGATAATGTGGCTAACTTAACTTTTTTTACCTTAGATTTTTTATTTCTTTATTAGGTCACTTACACCCTGTTCGCCATTGTATTATCTATACTTATAATAAATCTGTAGAGAGGTCAATTCTGTACATGAAATATATTTCCAAAATAACTATCAGG
>DWJN01002924.1:0-14431 GCA_018248895.1 Carystus phorcus
GTTGAGGTGCCAGGAGACCCGCACTTGAACGCCTGAAACAAAGAAGGACATAGAATTAAATTTTGTTGATTCGATAAAAACCTTTGTCAGAAAAACCTAACACATATTCGGAAACTCCCTAATATGTATAAGGTAGTTAGTTTTTAATAGCACATCTTCACACATAATTGACGTAATGAAACTAATCGATGTCTTATGATTGATGTGAAAGATATTTAATACATACATATAATAATATTATTGAAGTATTAATTATTAACACAGATACATAAATCAAAATGAATAGTTTGATAAAAACCATCTCATCAGCAGCAGATAAACATCGTGACATGTGCATTACCTATATGTATACAATACATTTTGCTATAATGGCAAAATGGTATTGTTTTTGCTCTTTATCTTCAAAAACACGCCAAAAATCCTGTTATTTAATTTCATGCATTCCGTAACATCTGTTTCCATTTGTTTAACATCGAATTAGCTAAACAAGTGGTTTCAATACGATCTTGGCAAAAGATTAACATACCTTTGTATCATTCAACTCAATTATTCTAATATAGAAGAAGAATAAGAAACATTTATTTAGTCCGGAGTACCTCTACAAAGGTGGTTAGTGAACATATAATTCCGAATAATATATGATTCCGATGTTATTACTAGTAAGCTAATGTTAATAATGTACGAAGTATGAAATCGTACTTCATCCTAGTTAGTTTCAAACACGACTCTTGAAGGGAACATCTGGTTTGAATCACTGTGAGCTCGTTTCAAGAGTACCGTGCTTGAGATAAAGTAGCATGCAATGAGTCCATTACTTAGTTGAAAATTGCCACAGCCTTGGAGAATTTCAGTAATAAAATATGAATTACATTTCAAATAGTTTCAGGTGGTAATCCCAGCTGATAGCAGATTGTTGTTCAGACAAATTTAGTATGTATTACTTTGTTTATTTGAGTCCAAGAAATATCTTATTTCAAAATTTTACATTGCAAGAAAATTACACCTTTGAAATAAAGAATTTATGAAATTAAATAAACCATCCAAAATGGTTTTTAGGAACACTTTTTTATGAAATGTTAAAAACTTCTTCAAACCCGTTAATGGTCCCGTACAGGTCACAGGCCTACTCAAGTGCAGGTTGGTGGAGAGATTAGTGACCATCCCAAAAGTGATGAGTTTTTATGACGTCAAAGGTCTTCGACATGGCTTAACAACTTCAATCTACGATAACAATCGGGTCCGACGGCTTAGCATGCTGTCCAAAGCCCGAAAACGCTCAAGATACTTTTGCCATTAGCAGTCACGTCACCCCCATCCCAGGTGCCGGTGATCGAGTTGCTTAATTCTGTCGATCGCTTAGTATCAACGCGAGTTTCCGGACTATGAGAGTACATATAAGAAAAATAGAAACATTACCCAAGTTTCTTTCTTCTAGTGTCCTACAAATTTGTAGGCCATGTCAAATTTGTCCTAACAAGTTTTACACCTAAGGTTCGTTATCACAAAATTGTCGTCGATGAAATTCCCCAGATTGATCCGATATTTGCGACAGCAGTTCCAGCTCAAATCAATTTTCAATGATTGAAAGTCAATAATTGAAATTGGTTCCGGACATTTCTGTTTTAAGGATCAACACTGAATTATGTTTACAGAATCTCAAACTATTGTTTAATTTTGATTGCGATTGCTATCAATTATTAAATTCAGGAGTTTACTTCACTATAATTGGAAACTGCTTACATTCAAAAGGGCCCGGTTATATATTAAGTAACACTGTTCTTATTAACAATGAGTAACTGCTCGCAATATCGCTCGCGTAGATTTGAAAATTGCTGCAACTTCGTTACGGAAATAAGACAACTTAAAAGCATATGCATAAATCCAATTTACTCCCCATCCCAGGAAAATTCGAGATATCCAGGAAATATGTATTTATATATATATATTTATGTTATGTTTATATATGTATGAATATTTTCTATTGAGAATTCAAAATATTCTGAAAAGCAACCCCTCTTTAAATACAATTACAAAATAAAATACAAATAGTGTTGAAAAAAAAAGATTATTGCACTACATTAAGAGTGCTTGTAATTACATTTTACTTTAAGTATTACACTTACGAAAAAAAGAGGGATAACATTATCATATCCTCTCCTGTGGGAATTTTGAAAAATCAAATCATAAGACTTGGCTACGTTATAAAAGAAACCTGTACGTAAAACTTTAGCTTTGTAGTTTGGGTTTCTCCAATATAGTTAAGAAACTAAAAAAGTAATAAAAGGTAGATTTCGTCCCGTATTTTTTCAGTGAGGCTTAATAAAATATATAGGACTCCACTATCCTCGTAATTCTTCACGTCTTGTGACAACTGGTGCAGACATTTCAACGTATCGGCTGTACTAACCTCTCACTTTCAGTCTTGCGCGTATCTAGCAATGCTTTAATATCTCTTAAAAGAGAACCATTCTCTTAGCGAACGACTTTTATTAATTGATTAGTAACCGCCCTCGCTACAATTCGGAGAACCTACGCCTTACTATTCAAAGATATTTTTAGACAAGATTCTTTAAATTAACATGGCTTAATTATTTCTGAGCCATTTAGTATAAAACAAGTATTAAGTTTTACCTCAAGCTTACATAGATAAAAATCAACAAAATTTTTGTTTAGGCATTTTTAAGATGAATTTTTGAGACAGAATTAATTTGAAAACCTACGTCAATAACCTAATGGCATTTCCAGACAGGCTTACAACTTCCAATATATTCAAACTCACATTCATTTATTCATATAGGTATTATTTCAATACACTTATGCACGTCACTTTTTAATTCTACCACCGTTTCGGAAAGGTACTTTTACATCGAGGAGAAGAAACGCCGAAGGAAACTCCTCAGTACATCTTTTAAACAAATTAATAAAATATATCAACACTAGCCATCGCGGAGCACGATACGGCATTATTGATTCCAATCGTCCTTATCATTAATGTATTCATCTATGTTGTAGTAACCTTTAGGCTTAGGAAAATATGTTCTAAATAAAACCAAACAATAACGCGCAAACATTGCAGAAATCACATTTTCTACCATGTTACCTTTCAAAACAATGTTATCAAAACAGCGTTTTGTGGATGTGGGGCGAACTTTCAAAGTGTCAAAACATAATTCGCTCCGTGACGGGCTTCTAATAAGCATGCAACAACCCAACTCATTTCAAATGGTGTACACAAAGTCGAATTATGTCAAAAGTTACGTGGCAATTTAGCGTTGGAACTGAAGTCTCTAATCAGGATCTCTAATAGGTAGTCTCTATGAAGGTATAAAAAGATTTTGCAAAAATACAATGAAAAATTACAAATGTAGTTGAGAACTTTATATGTATTTCGAGTTATAATTTGAAATAGGAAAAATATTTTAAGTTGGAACTTACGCTTAACATTGCTATTAATGAAATCATAACATTAAATGAAATATCATATGATTCAAATAAAAATCAAGAAATATAGTTTATTTGTTTGAAATTAATACTACATTATTTACTTAAAATTTTATTTAATTAAGTAGTTATTTAAGTGATATGATATTTCATTTCATTTAAGTTAGTAGTATAGTATTAATAATAAAAAAAATTAACAAATATATAAAAAACAGCTTTATTGTAAACCACCACAAGCAGCGACATCACTGACCTCTTGGTTGTGTATATCTTAATACATATATAAAGTACGTGTCACGGTGTTTGTCCGCGATGGACTCCAAAACTACTTAACCTGTTTTAATCAAATTTTTCACATCGTGTGCAGCTTTATCCAACTTGAAAGAAAGGATAGCTTACATCTCAATTTATAGTCGCAATATTATTTTATAGCAAATTATTTGTTCAATATCTTACAAAGGATTAGTTCCATAACATTCTAAGAGATGGCGGTGTAAGGAAATTAGAAATTAGCCTACTAAATTGAGTATATAATCCTTGGTTACAGCAACGCGTGGCCGAGTCTGGTAGTAAACTATATATTATAAACTACGCGATGCTAAAATTCGAAAAGCTTTTCATAAATAAAAGATTAACGAAATTATAGACACTTCATTGTATCACGAATTAAACCAATTTAATCAAGGTATACCTTCGTTTTACACAAATATAAATCCTCCGATAATGGGTTGACACCAACAATGAAACTTACTTCAAAACGTTTCCAAACTTGTATAAGTAATTGTAGAACATTCGAAGCACAAAGTAGTATTCCAGTTGGTTATACAGCTGTATCTAAGCGCCCATACGTATCACGTATTCAGAGTTATTTATGTCTCCGAGTCTAGGATTGCGATCACAGTGTATTAAGGTAAATGGGAGCAGGTGCGTGGCGCGACGTAATAATTTGCACGCAGACGCAAACGATTTACGTAAATCAGGATTAGTGATGTCAGCCACCTCGATTTATATAACACTCCTCCCTTTAAAGGATATTTCTTAAGGTGTCGACGGATCTAGAAACTATTCTTCCGGATTCTAGGAACGAGCCACCTGTTTTAGGATTTATGTATAAAAAGTATATTAAAATTCCAAGTCCCGTTTTAGTACTAATTCTTTAAAAACAAATAAGCCCTCCCTACAGATGTTATTGCAAAATATAAAAACATTTTTTTCTATAGTACCGAAATGTGAATCTAAACCAATTAAACACAAAGTAAAATCATAAAAATCGGTCCACCCGTTTAAGAGTTTAGTGACATACACACGAACAGAAGAATTATATTATATATAGATATTCGATTCAATTCTGCCTAATATTTTATCAATGGTAACCCAAAATTGGAGTTTGCCAAAGACAGCGCTTTCAAATATAATATAAGTTCTATTTCCTAATTCCCATACTGTTTTAAACGGTTATACGTCCATTGCGTGTCTAGCGACATAAGTCTCCAATCTATTACCAAAATAGAGATTCAGTACAAACTTGAAACCAATACCGTGCTTTTAAGGTTTTGAAACTAGGTATTTCCAAAAAACATCAGTAGTATTTGATTTCTTTCTAAACTATTACGTTCAAAATAATGGTCCATTCTTGCTTGCTTATTCCGAGTTTACTAACCACATTACACGTATTAGAACTTATATCATTTGCTTCGGTGAAGAAATCTTTATTGGTCTGAAGCAATTTACGGAGCAAATAAATATCTACAGTGACATCAAAAGTATGTTAAAACTATATGCTACTGATGGCCAGTATATCTGTAGTGCATGATTTAAACCTTCTATTTGATAGAAGAACATACAATATAGAAAAGTTATGAATTGTGATGAATATTGATAATGTCTACTTTACAACACGAAAATTATAAACACTAAGACAATTTTGATAATAACGAAATATGTTAAAATGTAGATGCCTTTGGCATTTAATTTGTCGTCATGTTAAAAAATATAAACAGCATTGTGTAGATAAGTAAGTAAACAAAATAAATAACAGTACAGATCCATAGCCCCATGGTAGATTTCTTTGGGTTGGAAGTGCTATCATTCAAATTGCAACTAGGTCCCTTTGAACTGCGGTCTCGTGACCATTGCATTACGCAGTTAATTAAATAAATCACAAGTAAAACAAATATCAATTTCACCGTTGAGAATAAATGTTATGTATCCACCCAGTATGTAGGTTTCCTCACTAAGTTTCTCAAGATACTAATTACCTCAACTCCCTCAAGCTTTAAATCCATGTTACTCACAGTGACGACCGCAATATCGGTCGCAGATATTGGCGCTGCGATGAGAATAGCAATCAGTTCGGTGCCGTGGTACGCTGGGGAGATATTTCTACTGTAGACTATAGAAAAAAACTATTGCAACTTTTAATAAGTCTGTTTTGTTTCTCGGGTCAAAGTCCTCTTTAAACTTATTTGCCTAACATAGAGATAGAAACAAGCAATTTTAATTAGCCATGTATACGTCCGTTATTTCCACTTTTCCCACAAAATCATCTTCACTTACGTCGACTTATCATGACATCACGACCTACATGTCGTGTTAGCCTACATTTGACCGCAGCCTACATTTTACTATAATTAAAATTGATCCCGTATCTTTAAAATTGTATACTGAATTCTACTGTCCACAACTGAAAACAACGTTTTAATAACAAAGTGTTACTAAGTTGTTCTACGCAAACGGACGCAGTTCTTAGTACATTCCTAACAAATAACTGCAAAGATTTGCCTCGTGCTGGGTGTTTCCGTGCACTTAAAATGCACGGCGCGCATCCAATAATTCAAGTCGAACGCCGCTACCGCTTTCAGACATTTATTATAGACATCACGTAAATAAATCTATTTCAGAGACAGTATAACGCTAATATTATGAATATTAAAACATAGGAAAGTTTTAAACGGGACACACTACCGCCTTCCGTGAACATGGAGTTATTAACTTAATACCTGCTGAAATTATATTATAACTTGTAACCCGCTTTCGCTTCGCATCTCGAAATCTAAGCATTAATACCCGCACTAGAAACTTTTGCTATTCATTTACTTCAGGCATTATACAAATTTAATCTCCTTTTATTCATTTAGAAAACAATTTCTGTTGATATGTGACCCTTATCGGTCACCTCGTGTCCTCGCGTCGTGTCGTGTGTGTGACCTCGGTCTGGGTGTATGTGTCATTTTCTTTGTGTGTTTTTATGGCCACAACACAAGGGCTATGAGTGTAGTGTTATCTATTTATGTCTATAAATAAGAAGTATATTAATTTTTTGCATACGTTGCAGATACGTTGTCGTTTCGTCAATACCTCTCTTGTTACAGTTATATAATTAGTATTATAATTACAATTATTATTTGTAAGTAACAGACAACTTCTCAAGCCAACTTCGTTCGGTGAAAATATCTACTTTATACTCACCAAACTAATCAAATTATCGGATCGTGGTAATGAATTTCCTAAAAAAACATTGAGACTTGTTCTCTGGTACATCACTAACATCTTCACCAATACTGGCTAAAGCAGCTCGCTAAGGTCAATAATAATCGCCAAAATTAAACTTCATCTCTCTGCTTAATTATTCTACTTCCCGTTAGTTATACTATGAATACTGTCAAAATTTAGATTCCATTTGTCTTTGTGGGTTCATTTTTCATATCTATATATATATCTGTATTTATATTACTTTCAGTAGTTACGCCACTTAGGAGGTACTTAAAATTCTCCTCCACGGAATAGCGTGCGGCAAAGTAATAAAATAAAAAGCCTTACTTATCTTTCATCTTTGTCATAACGAAATGGGCAGGTAAGTATCGTCCTTTTCGTTTCAATTTTATTATCATTTTCAATAGCGTTGCTCTTCTAAAACCCGATCGATTTTTATAAAACATAAAAATGTTCAATTTTTAAAGAAGCACAAATCATGTTGAAGATGTTTTTAAAAATAAAATTTATATTTAACTGAAATATTGTTTGTGGATGGGATACACTCGAGAGGTCACATCCTAATTAGAGGGTTTGACCTGGTCTGCTCAACATTGGATACTAAATTGCATGACGTACTTCACATTACCAAGGACAGATAGAGAGTCGTCGTGAGAGAAAAACTATCTTCCCATCCACTTATATCTTGGACACGAAAATCGTTAAATTAATGGGTTAATAATATTAATAATAATATAATCTTAACGTCAAGTCTCATCACCAAGCAGGCCGGCTTTTTTCGTCTCTCACGATCTAAATCTGCCAACATGAGATCGGGGTAGGAATTCTTAGGCATCCTAATTCGGCCAGATTTCTAAAAGACGTACTATATCGTTCTAAGGATCAGTTGTTCGATTTATTTAAATTATTTATACAAAAACACTCAAAAATTTACTTACAAATTTTTCAAGCAACTTTCATTATTCAAGCAACAAAGTTTTCAGCGACCTAACATCAAGCTGCGTTTATACCAAACCGCAATACAATATCGAATAATATTTTTAAAAGGATTTAACGTAAAATATCGCCGATATTTGGCCACATATTTTATTTCCCTAAGTATAGAGCTAAACGTTCGTTCACACTAGGACGAATCGTTGTTTTTAAACAGTTTTATCTAGCTAAACCGCGTATTTTATTTTGCCAAATCTATAAATTTAAATTTGACCTCTTTCTGCTGACTGATTGACTTGGTAGATACCTTTAGTTATGATGACAATGCAATTTAATATACTCTTCATCATTGTAAATCTAAGATGGCCGCCGCTAAAAAATGACAGATTATGTATTTTTTTAAAACTACTTAATATGGATATGAAATAGATGAGCTTGTTTAATAGAATATTATAAACTATGACAAATTTCAAACACAAGATTACTACTACAAAATGGCAAATTACATATTATATTTTTGCAATCACCTCAATATGGATATGAAATGAAAAGGATTTTCAAATAGAAGACAGTGTGTTGCTAAAAACTAAAAACTTAAAAACAAAAAATAATACAAAGAAATGTTTAAAATTAAACCGTTTTATTAAAAACAAATAATAACTATTTTCCATACCGTGAGTTCCATTGCATATAAATTCCAATGTACATTCTATCATGAATAGTAAAAATGTGAATCTATAAAGCTGGATCGACAGTTTTTAAGTTACGATTTAGCTCAAATATATGATCATATTCAACGAATCGTTATTAATACCTTATCGTCAATGGCGGATATGTGAACGAGCCGTAAGATTACGCTACTCGACGTAGCGTGCAAAGAAGCAATATAATTGATAGTCTCGCTTATCAATGCCATCGTTTCCGTAACGGAAAATAGGGTGGATATCGTCGAGCTAACAGTTTTAACTCCTAACTTGGAAACTTTGTAGGGGCAAACACATTTTGTAATCTGATTCACAAACTACGTAATTTTCCGTCTTTATCCGTAACATTTTTCTGTACTAGGTTTATTTAATACACTAATAAAAACAAGCAATAAAGTTCGACTTGAAATAACATTCATTTATTGCGAAAGTTACCTTAAGAGCTGAATGCATGTGTCACTGAACTTGTAATACAGTGAGAAAATTTTATTTAAAAGTGAATAAAATTTGTTTAAAATACAAATTAAATTCCATTAGCATCAAATCAAAGGGAAGGTCATATATTTTTGGACAAATTTATTATTGGTTTTCATTGTCATTAAGTAATTCATCGACAACTAAGTCTTTTTACCTCGAGAGAAACTTGTTTCCAATAAATTAAGAGATTTATAGTTTTATCTATAAAGCCAAACTAGGGTGTCCTTTGTCGTAAGTGCCATAAATAATAGGCTAAGACAAAAACACACCCAGGCCGAGAACAGAAATTTAAACTCATCATTCAAATTTATACCTTGCTTGAATCGAAACCAGAACCTTTCGAACGGTGGTTAGCAATGATGACCATTGCACCATACGGGCCGCACATCAATAGAAATTGTTTCGTAAATTAATAAAAGGAGATTAAATTCGTATAATGCCTGAAGCAAATCAATAGCAACAGTTTATAGTGCGGGTATTAATGGTAAGGTTTCGAGATGCGAGAGCGGATTACAAGTTGATACTAGATAATATATTAAATACTAGCAATTACACGCGAAAGATTGGATTCAAAAAATGAAATTTCATAAATATTTTATACCATATCTAACTTAATACCGGTGTTATTAGGCGTTCAGGATTTCCTTAATGAGAAGTCCAAAACGGATGAAGCTTCAAAATATTCTAGAATTCAGGTTTAACTATTATTATTACGTCTGTATATACCGAATTGATCTGTGCTACAAACTACCTATCCGTCCGCAACTATTCCACAGGAACTGTACAAAGTTAACAACATATTAAAAGGTTATTTTATGATTTAAACAACATAGTCTGATGCAAAAAATGCGAGATATCGGACGATAAATCAGGATGAAGTTCCGGCAACATTACTCAAAGTTGAGCGGCAAATCATACACTAGGGTGAAAACAGCGATATGGCTTACACCGGAACGGATGAATCGTTTTTACACTTGTATAATTTAGGAATATTATTATTTCAATAGCACCCTGATTCATGTATAAAGTTCGTATATTTTTGTAGGTTAATAAATGTATGTAGTAGATGCAATTGCTGTTAGTGTTTCTTCTAGAAATACGTACCGATCTTAAAATGTTAATGTTAAAATGTTAAAAAGCCATTAACGCTTTAATGTACCGAATAATGCATTTTTACATAGTTTGAAACAATAGCTTCAACAGTAGCACAATTCTTTGTAACTCAGTGCCACTTAATAAATAACGGCGTAATTTTAATTGTTTCAATAAAACGCATAATGACATAATTGGCATAATTATGAGTAACTGAATTTAACCAGTATTACATTATTTACGGGGGCGACTTACCTAAATGAATGTGATTTTATCGTGGAATAGGAACAGGTAAGGAAAAGGTGGTAAGTCTAGTTTGTAATAAATGAAAGAAGGTAAAATAGGTCTGAGGTTTGTATAAATCGTTATCATCTTAGAAGAGGTAGTCGAGCAATTATTGTCCAGCCTCAGTATTGATAGTTTTTGTAACGTCACCTAGAAATATTTCCATAAAAACGAGCGCGCATCCAATGTTCGTCATTGTAATCTTAACTTATGTACTTAACAGACTGCTACTCACTTTTAATGTAAGAAAGAAAGTACACTACCTCATAAAGAATCTTAGTCTGTGGGATTTGTCCAACTATCCCACTAGAAAAAAACTATGCAACGTCACAAAGAATCTCATTTTGGGGGCTGATGTCCAACTATGTAACTAATCTAGCTATAAACAAATTAATATTGTTTTTAATACTTTTTAAAAATCCTGAATACTGATGTGAATCTTATATTATGACTACTCAGACCCATCTGATACCCAATTGCGAATAACATGAACAGGGTAAATCACGATTGACACCACCCTAGGGCTTTTAGCGTTGGCTTCTTTATTTTACATCACGACAAATTTATTTCATTAAAATCAATGTTGTAAAACATTTGTGTTACAATTTATTATATCTAACTTTCTATAAATAAATCATATATACTTTTAAAAGCTTTTATTTAACTTGCAATGTATGTGTGTAAGTAACTATGTATGTTTGTTTGTATAAGATTTATATCATATTAACTATATTACGCCGTTAAATGTTGGTTGGAAGTTTTATAGAAAACGTTTATTTTATTCTCTTCAGGCATTGAAATAAAAGCTTGTTTTTAAGAAGTTTTTTATTTATTTTTAAAGGAAATTTTGTTTAATTTTCGTTAAAAATTCAGGTATTTGTTACTCACTATAAACAGACTCTTTTCATTCTACAATTATTTTAAGCGAAAATTCCTCTGATTACCGAAACAAATTCTCACTTAAACCGTTTACCACAGAGACCGCAAAGAGTTTCTTCGTAGAATTGTACGGGTAGTTGCACACTTTCGTCTCGTACGCTAGCAAATAAATAATTCAGCAGCTGAAGCGCTAGGGGACAACAGTATCTCATAAAGCACTCTCTGTGCTCACAGTTTGTAGCTGGATAGCAGGATACCACACAGTAGGTATATGGTTGTCTTATGTGTCCAATAAAATGTGTGACAAAAGTTATAATAAAAGTTGGAAAGGGTTTTCTTAGCCAGCGCTTATTATGTGGTCAACCGAGCTATACTATATGTAGCTACTTAGATAAATAACGGTTGAGTGAGTGACAGACAAAACACAGCTTGAATCACTAGATCTGGAATATGTAGGAAAACAATAAGAAAAAAGAAAGAATTTTTGATAATTCCTTATTATCATAATAATTTCTTATAGGAGTGAAATCGGCAATCCATCTTAATATATATAAATTACGTGTCACGATGTTTGTCCGCGACGGACTCCTAAACTTAGCCGATTTTAATCAAATCTTGCTCACCTTGTGCAGTTTGATCAATGTTGAAAGATAGGATAGCCTATATCGCAATATTATTTTATATAGAATATATCCCTCTTGAAAACTCAATATTATTTCCAATATTGCGGGAAATAGTTGATCCATAAATTACTTATTAAGAGTAGCTCCCCTGTCCATATTAAAATTACTTGTTAGTAGTTTAAAAACCTGCAATAAGCTGCATGACTGTGCCAGTCAGTTAGTAGAATTTTTTAGAGCTTTGATTTATAACAGTGGTGATACAAATCATGTACCTAAACCATATCTTTCACTGGTTTTGGCATACTCCTATCCGTTGCATGACTGAAGTTACCGCAATAAATCTAACACAAATAACTTTAGTGCAATTCGTATGTTTGGCATAGGTTATTGTGAACGCCCTTTAGCAAAACGAAGGCAAACTTTGCACAGTTCGGAAGTTGTACAACGTATTATTTCGTACCAATAAAATATCTACGAACGCTGTTTCTATACAAACTAATGTCGTTTGTATTATATACTTTAGTATCGATATAGATTGTCAGTGTCACAGAATCACGTCAAAAGAATCTTATATTTCAATTATTTACTAATACGGCAATGTATCAAATAACGAATGGAACTATTAATTGGTTAAAACTTCGTGTATTGTAATACTAAATGGCAATTCGATTCAAAATCTAATTTGAGAGATGGAATTGTTAAAGTATTAAACATTTTTAAATGAGTGTGGCGTAATGGTTATCACGCCGGACCGCCATTCGAAGGGTCCTGGGTTCGATTTTTTCGAAATATAAATGATGAGTTTAAATTTCAGTTCTCGGTCTGGGTGTGATTATATTTGTCTTTCTGTGTTATCCATGGCACCCACGACACGGGGTATCCTAGTGTGGGGCTATGAGTGTGTGACGTTATTTATTTATTTATTTTATGGGAAGCGATTATATTTTAATACTATCAATCTGCTCTTAATTGATTCGGAATGGAATAGTTCGACTTCCTCGGTGTTCCTCATACTTACGATGTCTTAGTCTTTAAGAGGAGAGTGAATAGGCTTTTACTAAGTTAGTGCGTCCACCATCTTAGACTTCTTCACCACTTACCATCAGGTGGGTTGAAGTCAAGAATTAACTTATATAAGGTAAAAAAAAATCGCTTTAGTAGAGCTGTTGGCTATTTACCCGAAACCAAAAGAATCCTATTCATTTATTTAAAGAAAATGATGTGAAATTTATTTCGTGAGGATATGAGCTCGCATGTTCATTTTCAGTTAGTATATTTAATGAAATATACAACAGCATAGGCTAATACCGCTATTGCAATTGCAATTTTAATAAATAATTTAAAATTTTAATACAGTTATTACCTACGTACATAAGTTGCTTAAACATAAACATATCTATATGAAACCAGCTTGATATAAACGCTGCGACCTGAAATTATAGAGGTTCAAGTTATATACTTCTTTTAAGTTACAGTCCAAACATTCCTTAAATTACGTTGTTTGCTGCGATGCCCTAAATTTGCGGATCACAGTACTTACTAAAAGCTTTTACGTTGGAAAGGTATTTTTTATTCCTGGCTGAATAACAGAATTAATGAGGCAGCAGTAACGTGATGTACTGCACTTAGAAATGGAGCTACGACGCTTAATTCTTTTGAGAATTATATAAAAGGTGGTTTTTAACTGTACATTTAATTTAAGAGGTTTACTTCCGCTTGTCCCAGCTTAGTTATTAGGCAGGGGTCAGTGAACTTTCATTGGTGAAATCAAAACAATTTATCAACGAAAGGTACGGGTCGGATCAAAATATTTGTGTCCCAATAAACTTTGCAATTTGATGGCGATCAAATCTAATTTTTGGTATTAGTTTTACAATAAATTAAATGTAAAAATCATAAACAAAATAAACTTTTCCTTTGAAACTTGTATTTCAATTAAAAAAAAACGTTATTATAAAATGTATATGATATAAAAGCTTGTCAAGTTAAATAGAAACTCTTCATTATACAATTATAAATTGTAAATGTGTCAAGTGCTATTATTTAATAAAAGTATTATTAAAATAATTGTTAAAGTGACATTGTATAAGTATATTAAAATAGGCAATAACAATATTCAATCAGTATTTATAAATCTAACCGCGTTACAAGTCATCGTTATAAAAATATCGATGAACTATGTTCTTGATTTGTACTAAATAAGTTGAAAGGCAAATATTGAATTGCAGTGAAATATTAAAACAAATGTGTGTATCTGTATAACGTAGCGGATTCAGATGATGTTATTATACGCCATAAAAAAAACATCGTGCATCGAATCGTATAGTGAATCGAAGCCATTCTCAAATCTAAAAGAAATAAATGTCTAACCGCCAGTTTCTGAAAGGCTTGTCAAAATTTCGTTCATATAACACGCATACTAACGTAGAAATTCTATGAAGTCAATTCGAGTTTCTGAAACGTTGATTAGCGAATAATTTCTGAATAATCATGCTTTCTGCAACC
>DWJN01002925.1:0-14430 GCA_018248895.1 Carystus phorcus
GTGCGCGTAACATTCCCTAACGACTGGATTCGGGTGGAACTGCTCTTCAACCAACAGGGATGAATGGCATCGGTTAGCTACATTCACAATAATATTAAAAATATTTTTGTGAATTTCAATATGCAATTCTTCAGCACGAATTATTTTCTTCTTGGAATTTCGAAAAATAAGCGATGCGATAGTGTTCTCGCTCATGTCTCTCTAGCGGTGTATTGCCTACTTTCTGCTGTTACGTACAACAAACAGTTTGAGAATGCGTCAATCACGCATCGTCCGTTTTGAGCTGCCTCAACCGGAATAGGGAAATCCGTAATCGAACAGAACGCTTCGAATACCGGCACATTCCTCGCGGGACAGCGGCAGGTTATTAGGGGACAAGCGAGGTGCTGGCGACAAAAACACCCCGCTCGGTGGAAACCTAGCATTCTTACCCTAACCGTTAATAAATGTCACGGTCGGGGCATTGACATTTGTCGGAAGGGTGACCCGGACATCTGCGGAGGCCCCGCGAGGACACGCTCGGTTAGAGGTGGCTCTCTTATAACCCTTTTATGGAAGGCAATCGGTGAAAAACGAGGTAATTGACTATTACAAGTGGTTCGGTTAAATTTATGGCATCCATCGACCACGGAGCGTATAATGCGATGACAACATATTATTATCAAGTCTAGCTTATTCTGCGGTATCCACCACTTTCTTACGTTTAATTTATGAAAAAAAGTAAACGAAATTGTAATTGGTTCCTTAATAATAGAACTTAATAGTATAAAGTTCGACGTGATAACCAAAGTTGTAGCTTACGTACAGTAATAGTACAGGTAACAGTGATGTGAGCACATTCACGAATATTTACCTTCAGTATCCATAATTGCGAATGTTATCTTTTCTTAGAAAGATCGCTCTAAATGTTTGACATTTTCCGCTGAATTAATACAGGTGGCCTATGTCCAGCAGTGGACGTCCACAGGCTGATAGATAGATAGAACTCAGGCGGATAAATTTTTAAATTAAATAATATACCTTATTTTTGTTTCTCTATAATATCTTCTTAGTTTGCCATATATATTTGGCAAACATTTCAAACTCAAACTCAAATCATTTATGTCATGTAGGTATATATATATACACTTATGAAAAGTCAAATATTTTGCACATACCACCGTTTCGGAAGGGCGCCATAAGAAGAGAAGAAATGAAGAAGGGAGGAAAGAATTTGTATCATTCATCAAAAAATTATGCGAGTTTTAGTTGTATCACTTAATATGTGCTTCTGAAGAGTCCGATATTGTTCTTTGTTATTGGCGCTCTCTGTCTGTGGATTATTAGTATTTCACGAAACTTCGACTGCCTGGGTGTCGTATTTGTCAAATTGAATTAAAATTCATTTACGTATTACGTATTATTTGGAGAAGAAACTGCGAAAGAAATGTCATAGAGATTCCATTAGTATTTATACAATATTTCTTCAAAATTTAATTTTTGGCTAACCTTTGTGACAGTCCTGGCCTTGCTGCTAAGGGTCTTCATTAATCACTTACCATCAGGTGACCAGTTTGCTTGTTTCTTCTTGTAAAATTATGTAAGAACTATAATACGTAGCAATACAATATTTAGTATGTTTTTCCTTCTCTGTCTATCAAGAATCAGTGACCATTTATAACAAACGAGCGTTTAAGAAAATTTCATCCCCTATTTTATTCCTTGGAGGTTGAATTGATCAAAATCCTTTCTTAGCGAATGCCTACGTAATAACATCTACCTGTATGCCAAACTTCAGCCCGATTCGTCCAGTGGTTTGGGCTGTGCGTTGATAGATCACTATGTCAGTCAGTCAGTCACCTTTGAGTTTTCATATTTAGATGGTCTAGTAGGTACTGATGTCACCGAAGTAACTCTCAAATGTAACTCTATGAATCATAGTAAATAACGTTTGTTAATTTTACATACATTTGGTACTTCCACAAGATTAACACACGGGCCGGTGGTAGTTAGCAATGATTATCCATCATTTCAAGTACACTATACTTCGACGAGTAAGAAAAAACAGTAGCAAAAGTAAGTCGTATATTACGCACCGCAGTCTTGTAAAAATCCGTCATTTATCGAGCCTTAGGCCATCTAATCCCACATAGGGTGCAATTACCGCTGCACGAGTGATGCGGCTGACGGCTGCGGCTTGCGGCTACGGTGTGCGGCTGCGGCGTGCGTTAGCGACTAATGTGGCTACCTTCTAACCAAATTGTTTGTAGTCAGTAAGATAATTATATTTTTGTGTCTACTAGTCCAATTACTCTTACTACTTACTTTACTAATGAGGATGGTTTCATAAATATTAACTAAAACAACCGCATAAGATATCAAATAATTTAAGATATCAGATATCAGATTTTCAAGCTCAAGCTGCTATTGTATTTAATGTATTTATTTTCTTGTAAAGTGTGTATATATTTGTATAATACACGTTATTAATCTGTAAGACTTTTTTGTTTGAATTCTTCGGTATTTGTCGGACACTAATATCTAAATTATAGGTACCCGTATGTTGTTATAAGGGACTGTACAATTTACACGGAAGGATAGGTAAATTCATAGGGGGGGACAAATTCATTCATATAGGCATACGTATTCTGAAAGTAGCGGTCATAAGCCGCAAAGGACGCGCGACGCAGGCCGCATCAGGTGGTCTGCAATTAGAGAATAGATTGGTGCTTGTAAAGAATTATCCGTTATTATACGGCAGTGGGTAACACGGCGGAACGCTGGCGATTGGTTCTTGTCGGTTGTGGCGCCTTCGACGGTTACCGTAGGAAACTGGCACGATTAGAAGCGGGATATTATACTTATTTTCAGTGACGCATCAACACCTAAAGACACCTTAGCAGTTTACGCTAGCATCTTTACTTGACTTGACCATGACTTAGGTAACGGAGTAAACGGTGACGGGTCTAGGAATCAATTGTCGATACTCGTTGATGAATTACCTCGGTACTTCTGTAAAAACATTTATTAAAACAATTATTTTCTCGTCAAACAACAAACAGTCCGCAATGAAGCGCATCACGACATTAGAGTTTTTTCGCCGTCAATTTTCCGCGCAGTTTATCCCGAAGTAATGGCCAGACGTCACGATAGAAAAATGCATTATTAAACCCCATAACCGTTTCCAATATCGCTATGATGGAGGTGCGCAAACAAACACCCTTTGGCACAAAAGCCGGTGTGAATTACGCCCGAAGTAGCGCGGCCGGGCTCAGGCCCATTGTCCGAGCGCCAGGCCACTTTGGGGTGACTTAAATCCGAAATTGGGTATTTCGAAAAATGTGCATGTGTCATTTATCACGACCCTCCCTCGCTAGCGGGAGGAAAAAACGGGCCTGACCCTATTTAAAAAAACTACCCTCAATAATCCGGCAGCTAGACTCCCGCGGCATACTCTAACAGTATTAAATTTTTCTCCTATTAATACAAAGGCGACGCAAATAAATATTGGATGAACGATGGAAGCGGATCGCTAATCCTTATTAAGTGAGATCGGGTGGTAAATACCGTGTGACAAGACAATGAATGAATCCGTGTTTACAGGCTTCACTTCATGAATATTGCGAAGATTGGCACTTGCGTTTTGACTTTGGATTTGTGAGATTTTTGTTTGGTTTTTGGTTCACTAAAAAGGTAAACAAACATGATGCTGAAATTCGTATATTTGAATTAGTATTCAAATAAAACAACAGAAGTAACTTCAGTGAAGTCAGTCAGCAGTCATGATATAAAGACATCTCATGTAATAAAACTTAGGTAAGTAGTAAGGATAACTGGTCTGTTGCAATGTTTATTATACTAACGGGATGCATGTTGACATTATTTCAAACGATATAAATTTATTTAAATGATTCTAGTTTAAAATTGCAGTCACACTTTCGCACTCGCGCGTTTTATTTACGCGGATGACTTGGCGTCATAATTAAATTACACGTCGGTGTAATGGGCAAAATTAAGACAGCCACGTGTCGATTAAAAGCCAGCGTCGTCCACAAAGAGTTGGAGCGTTTATAATTTGCGGTTAAAAATTTTCAATATTTTGGTTGGTGCGGCGCGTCGCTCGCCCGCACGTGCGGCCGCGTGACGCGAGTTAGCCCCCCGCCGATACGAGTCGCTTTATTTTTTATTATTTTCATAATTCAACTTTCACAATAACAACTGGGAAGGCGTTTCGCACGGTTAGCTCATGAAACCACTTTCGCGATTTGGGGCTGAGACGGCGGCTTACCGCAAGGACCACTTATGGGCCCGTTTTTATTTATGTTGCATTGCTCGCGTCGCGTTTTGTGATCCACTTTATCAAACGCTTTACAGAGATCGCTCGTCGTGGGGTTGAAATGACTAGGATAATAATTTAGCTCGATTCTTGGTGGCGAATGGCTTATTGTGTTTTTTGGTGCGGGATTAGCGACCCGCGGGTAGCTGCCCATAAAGCTTTAGCCTTCAAACGTTCGGTCGACAAATATAAACCTAATGTCGCAATTTCGTATCTCTAACAATTTATTGCCAAAAAAATCAGACCAGTTTTTCACGTTACGCGAAACCGAGGTATTGTAACGAAAATATTTAAAAGAGAATATTATAAACTTTGTTCTTATAAAATAGTCACTACACCTGCTACATAATATTAGTTTTAATTAACTAAATAGTATCCCCAGTCACGTAGCACCCGAAAGTTAAACGGCTTGCAACAATATTATTCGATTAAAAGCGTTCAAGTTTTATGACCTTGTACTGTGGGGAGGCACAATATCATGTGCATATTGAGACTTGTTTCTAAGTGGAATTTTTAGTGTTCTGAGTTCGAGATGTCTTAAGCATAATATGCACTATCCGAAATTTTGCCAATCAGAGGAATCTATTCGTACAATCATACAGAGAAAATATGCATAAATTAACAATTCATACCAATGTGGTTTCGATCTTAAATGAAAGAATGAATGCATCTTATTAATTCTCACAGACCTAAGTGATAAGAAGATAGATTAGATTATTATTATTATTATTTTATTATTATTATTAGATTTACGTACGTTTATCAATCAGGTATTTTCAGATAATGAGGCGAATTTTAAGCGATGTTAATTAAAACGTGAAAACATTCTGAAGACGCAATACAAACATGCATCCTCAGACAATTGTATGGAAGATGTACAAAGAGCTTTATTCAAATTACCGTAACAGTAAGGGTTCCTTTCGGGGGAGACTTTTTTTATTTTAGAGTAATTTCCCATTACATTTTACGTGAGTCAGGATCTTGTGGGGTAGCGTTTTTGCCTTCCCTCTTACTAACCGCTGTTACGTTTTCTATTATTCCCTATCTTTGTTTAGAATTAAATTCTTCGTGTTATTTGTTAACATTTATAAAATGTTTCGATTTACTTTATAGCCTCTGCGTTTTAATTATGTATTACATTTTTTACTTTTATTATGAAAATATTCAATTGTGTTTCGATTAAATACTCTAAGAAAATTAATTTTTGTGTACAAGAAAAATATTTTTTTTCTATCGAAGCAAACTGTGAATCTAAACCATTCCCAAATCCACTGAAATACCCACAAAATAATAATCATAATCGATCCATTTGTTCAAGAATACACAAGAACAGAAGAATTATATACATTATTAGCGTATGATTGTAAGACGTACATTAACAAAGAAAATAATTTTAATTCTAAAATCAAAAATATTTAAAACTTTTTAGCCACGGGGTAATTTTATAAAAGACCTCACTCTTTTTAATACTATTTTAAAGCAGATCCTTTTTAATTTTAAAAAGTAATAAATAACATATATACGTTTACTCGATAGAGAAAGGTTGTCTCCGGAGGAAAATAAAAGTGATTGCGATAGCACTGCACGCGCTCCTCCCGCTGATACGAGCAACTCCGATGATATCGTACAAACGTATTTTTATATTCATTCTGAGGTACAACACGGTCGTCATACATTTTATAAGCTAAACTTTAATATTATTATTATAATTGAGAGATAGAAGTTTTCAGAGAATATAATTCTTATTAGTCGTACTGCTTTTATGGCGATACACTAAATTAATTTTACAGTAGTAATCTAAAAAGATACCTAGTTTCTTTTACTTAAAGTTTATATATATACATTCAACAAACGTTAAGATGAGCGATTCAGTCGCGTGTATATACATATGTAACACTATACTACCAACAGGTTGCCGGCAAAGAAAGAAGTCATATGGTTATTATCGTATATGCAAGATGTAACTTTTGTAGAAATGGAACATAGGAAAACTAAATAATATAGGTTTTGAATTGGTATTAACTCTTACGGTAATTTATTTTTATGTCAAAACAGAACTCAAATTGCTTTCTAGGAATATAAATCGCCGAGTTAACAAAAAAAACAAGTATTGTAACGGTACCGGATCATCAGTTTCCTGTGCCAATAACGCTGGGCGCGTGTAAGGAAGTATTAAAGTCGTACAACTTAACCCCACGGCGGGGGCTTAAATACATCCGATAAAAAACTAAACACCCCTCATGCAAAAATCCACCCCAAGAAGGCAAATAGAAACGTCCATAAAGGAAAATTTATCCACAAATTAATTTGTACCGTTGCCAAATAAAATTAAATGAAACAGTGCATTACTGAATCGTACATCTTGCAGATTGCCTCTGATAGCGATAATCGTAAACCTATATAAGAATTTTATGACTTCAAATATTGTGAGGTGATCAAATAACATAATATCTATTCAGTATCAAATTAAATTAGACAAATTCAGATAGATGAAGAGAAATCGAAGACGTTTTAACAAAATATCAACTAGATAATTTGAAACTAGCTGTCGTCGTAAAATGTCCTAAGTTTTATGTTGAGAATTGATAATCCGAATTATGCAAATGTGCAGCGTGAGATGTACCAAACTTCGACGGAGATATTATTACCGCTATAAATCTTCATTGGAAAGCCATATGACTTAAATTTCAACTTTCTTACGGAGGTGTACTCACGTAGCGTGAGATGGTCAATAATAAATGGCCGTTTTGTCAACGAGTGTGGGTAGAGATACGCTACTTGTTGATGGTCATGTTTAACAGTATCACGTTACTGAAAATACATAGCAATTCAAATTGTAAGAAGATTTAGTGAACTAACTTTCAGTATAAAAATGTGATACCACATAGGTATAACTTTGAAGAATGTCAAATGTCATTAAAATTTTGCAATATCATGCTTCTTAACATTGCTTTTGGCTTTTTATTTAATTTCTTTATTTACATTTGTTTCTGGGTTATTGCATTCGTACTTAATGATTATATCAACTCTAAATAAGATCTCTTACAAGCAGTAAGCATAAGGTGCTTATGCTGGACGAGTTTTTGTCCGCGGCTTCGCTGGCGTTAAGAAACTTTCATCCCCTTGGGGGTAGAATTGATCAAAATCTTTTCTTAGCGGATGCCTACGCCATTACTGCATACCTGCATGCCAAATTTGAGCCCGATGCATCCAGTGGTTTGGGCTATGCGTTGAAAGATTACTATATCAGTCAGTCAGTGAGTTATATATATTTAGATATTAATTAGCGGGATCATTCGAGATGTACTATGTGTTTCACTGACTATTTTAATCGCCCTATCTGTTCATGTTGTTATACACATATACCAGTTCATTACGGTTATTTTCCTCATCCAACGTGTCTGTTTCAACAGACTCCTTTGACTCTGAATCATATGTCAAAAGGCCGTTTATATTCAATTTGTCTTTCTTAATTATGACAACGTATATAAATTACCCCGTGGGAATCCAGTGACGAAAGAGATTTTCGCTATTAAAATCGGTAAAGGTTGTATCGCCGGCGCGTGATTTATTGAGTACAAACGTACATTAGATTTTTATGTTTGTGTCTTGGTGGCTGTAAATAACGCCAGGTTGTACGCTCAGAAGATTAACGTTACTGATTTATTTATTTAGGTGCATGATGGATGGCGCTGGCCGAAATATTTGTAAGTGGCGGTGTATGAAGAAGTATACGTGTTTTACCTGTTTTATGGCTTTGCGTTTATATTGTAAGAGAAAGAGAACACTTTATTTGACTAATACAACCGCATATTCATACTCAACATAAAGATCTCATCAAATATATTTTGGTTTTGAAATTTTATTCAATTAACCTATTGACATTAACAGGTCAAAAGCAAATGAACATTAAATCAATATTACTTAATTTTGTAGTGAAGATATTATTGCAAATGAAAACATGGAATAACGTTTTAAATTTAACTAGGACCAGAATTAAACGTAGCAGGCGCACACGAAGACCTCCAAAGTGGGAACTAATCCAATTCTTAGCAGTAATTGCCTAATCTTTCGAGTTTAAATAGCCGGTGCTCCATCTCAGCCCCGAGGTGAACTAACCGCCCTTGAAATGGTTATTTTTTAAAGTTCCCCGATATAAGACGCGGGAAATTTAACGGGGAGGCAGATTTAGTGGCAATTTCGGAACAAATCTCACTTTATATTGATTGTTCGTAATTTTTTCTCTTTATGCATCGTTGGTTTGCTGATTGAGTGTGTTTTTCTGTTGAATAAAGCGGGGTACGACGTCGGAGTTGCAAACTGAATTAAAGAAGTGATTTTAGGCTCCACAAATAAAGTTGCTTAAACTTCGCTTGAAATTTTATGTTGATAAATGAAAATGTTTAAGCTTCGTTATTTCAAATGGAATCTATTAATTCGAGACGTAACAAAAATGTCAACAAAGACATTAGCATGTTAAAAACCCCTTTTATTTTTTATGTTGACACCGACAAACGACCAGACCACTTGGTGGTAGTGGTCATCATTGCCCATGAGCATTGGTAGCATCATCGATGCATTACTAACGAAAAAAGAGGCGGGAGATGTGAATTATTTATGACTAGCTTTTGCCCGCGGCTTCGCTTGCGTTAAGAAACTTTTATTCCTTATTTTATCTCCATGGGGGTTGAATTGATCAAAATCCTTTATTAGGGGATGTCTATGTCATAAGATCTACCTGCATGCCAAATTTCAACCCGATCCATCCAGTGGTTTGGGGTGTGCGTTGATAAAAAATTTATCTGTCTTATAATTATCTGCCACAGCCGGGAATCAAACCCACGACTACTGATTTCACAGGTAAGCTCTCCAGTTGGACTGTTGGGTTGTCAAAATTACATAAATATGTCAATTAATGAACCTATCATCTGCATAATACACTTATGACTAATTAAAAGAACCATTATAGTGGAGTTACTTTAAAATAGTATTTTATTATAAATTAATAGAATTTCAACATAGCTATCTTAGCTGTGCATTTATCGGTCATAAATCTGTCGTGTTTGGAGAGCACCGTTGCATTAGCACCGTAAACCGGCATCGCACACATTTTACTATCGAGATTCAAGGTCAAAGAAATTAGCCACAATATTTATTTAATTTATGACAGAGATAGCTCTAAATTATCGTCCAGACATTTGCATAATTAACATAAACAATGTCCCGTTTTCTCCCCGATCCAAAGAAAATTAGTTGCATTTTTTATTTAAACGATTTGTAGTCAACAGTAATAATATTTTAGTTTCACTAAACGCTTAATAAGTGATTCATTAATACCGCTTATATAGTCAGCCTTCTCAACCACATTCGTTGTCACTTCCATAAAATTTATTTTACAATAACGAAGAGCCTCAAAATGATAACATTTATTAAGCTATTAAGATTGTAAAGATTTCGTGACTAAACTTATCAACTTGGATTTAACTACTGTTTAGACAATTAACATAATTAGTTCGTTATCAACATTTCAATCATTAAATTCAATTTCAGTTTGATTGACAACTTTTGTTGTTGCGTCATTAACGAACTAGCGGTAATTGGTTATTTGTTCTCACGTCACCTTAACGTACAGGTCACTGAATCTAACTGGCGGGTTAAAAGTCCCGGCTTCGGTTCTTGGCTGCCAAATTGTAATTTATGATACTCATATTTGCCACTTAATAAATTGTGTTGTGTATCTATTACATCTAAGATTACAATCAATTAAGCTCTGCAACCTCATAACCATTTACATACATATATATTCGAAGTTGGCCTTTAAAAATACTTTCAAAAAGTCAGGCTACGCCATCGCTTATAAACCCCTACGATTAGTTAGTGGTCTTAGAAAAAGAAGCGGCAAGAAACTCCCAAGAAGTTTTTTCCTAACTACAATTACAAAGAGAGCTTAAATATTACTACGTATTGCTCTCAATATCTTCCTGTTTGTTTTGCCTATACAAATTAAAAAATTTAGTTAAAATCGATAATAATATGCCCAATCATTAATAGTATTAAAGACAAACCGAGCTTAGAGTAAAAAAAAATTGTGGTACCATATTAATGTATTATTATTGAGCTTTCTACATAGGTACATGCAATTTCCAGTTAATCAGTCTCATTGAAAGTATATAGGCAAATTTAAATTAAACGACATTAATTCTTACCTAATGTGAATGTAAAAAAACAACAATTGTAAATATTGCTACAAATTAGGTACCTCTATTTACTATTTCTAATGAAAATATTTTTATCACAAGACTGTCATAAAGTATCTCGTCTTAGTTAAAGTCTAGAGATAAATCTGTAGATACGTTACCGACAATTTATTACTTCATTCGGTATCGACATAGTTACTTTATTAAAACGTAGGTACTCATAAATCGACGTGAACTATTTCATCCCAAAACTATCAGATTAAGATTATCGACAATTAAGTATCCGTGGCATATTAAAATCGAATAGAGCGATTATATCAACGCGCATTCCTCAAACGAGATCAACCTTCACCCACTTGTAGGCAGCATTGCCTTTATTTCGCGGACAATCCATTTACATACAAATTGTCACATTTTCTAAGCGTATTCGAACATCTAGTTGAGGCCGACTTTTGCTAAAGAATTGTCACTGTCGACAAGTATTATTATTAAGTCATTATTTGTGAAACAAATAAGTGAACAGTGAAACACAGTCTAGTAAAATCGTGATGTACTTAAACCACAGATTAATTAAAGATATCTTCCTCTATTATTAGTTTGTAAACATGGATTTTAGTTAGGCTCTAATGTTAAATGTGCATTATAGAAATTGAAGATAACAATTATTTATGGTTATAATAGTAAAAAGATTCTCCCTTTACGCTGAACAAATCGTTTGAGTTTATATGACTGTCAGGGTGGATCCTTAGTATAAAGTAAAAATTAAGCAATATTTGTTTATAATCACGGCGATGATGACCCAATTCTGAGCTAAGATCTCAGCATGAATTCAGGATCGGAGTAGACATTTATTTAACAGATAACTGTTTGTTCCAAGTATGACCCACGATGACAGTTTTGACACGCGCCCACGTGTTTATTATTAATTGCATTATTATTCTCAAGCCTGAAATGGATAGTCTCAAATAAATGTTAATTAGTACAACAAGATCAAGGTGAGGATTTATACAGTTTCTTTTAACACAAACGGTTGCCGGCCAAATTTCCGATCTCATCTTATGTCGACTTTCTTTGTACCACGATCGACACAAGTCGATTACTTCAAAGTTTCCAGTTGTACATATATTGGAATGTATTAATAGCATACTACAGGTATATGATACTAACATAATCCAGAAACATGTACATAGAGCCAGCTCGAATTTGCATTATCTATTGTGTTATGTGCTCCGGGTATAATGCACAGATATTATGTGCAGGCTGGATTTCTAATGTTAGCCGATTACAATTGACTTGACTTTAGGCTCGACACAAACTTAGCGTTCACTTTGAAACTGTCATAACTATTTAAAAAATAGACAACCTTTTTCAATTCAATTTGTTTCCATCCTATACTACATATCCATTTACTAGCAAGTACGGTAGTAATAAATAAATAAACAATTCTTACGTACTTATTCGACTTCTATTACATTTGTCAGTGAGTTGCATGACCTTCTCAAATTCAAATTATTGAATCATGTATATTACTAATACATTTAAATTTTGCTTCATTATTTCGAAAGGATGCTTTCTTCGAGAAGAGCCGGTGAAAGAAACCGCCAGTCACAGGATGATCCAGCAATGAAACGTAAACGGCCTTATTAAAAAACGTGAACTAGCAAAGTACCGGTTTAAACTTCTATTAGGCCTAGTAAAATAAACCTTGGCTTAAAGTATAGTATTAAAGATAAGCCTATACTTGATAATCGTGGTTTAGAACTTATTTTGTAATAAGGCGGAAAGAGTTTTCATCAGTGTGACAAATCGCGCGTTAAACGTTCAGCGTGTACTTAGCCTAATATATTAAGGCGCGTGCACATTCCAGCGGGCGGCATTCCGCGGCGTGGCCCAGGAAGTGCTCCACTTGACGCGAGCGCCTGAACTGCCGGCGCGGGCGAGAGCAGTGCGGCCCGGGCTCTGATGTGAGCATTGTTCTTCACGGCTGGATCACTACTTGTAAGACACATCTAGTAATACTAACGCGAACATAATTATGTAGTTCACAGAGGTATGTTCGAAATTTACTTTAAAGGTAATTGGGGCTGGGTGGCTAGCAGCAAAGATGCGTGGAGCTGACAATTTTTATTGTGATCGTTTTAAAGCAGTCTTTAAGTCACGCTGAAATCCTTCAAGCGGTCAATAAACTGGTGTAGTAGTCTAAATATCCAACAAAGAGTAAACGAATCCGAGTAAGTGTTCACGTGGCCAAGTCATCAACGCGTTCCCGGCCAAGAAAGAAGAGAGGAGAAAGATTTCAAGAGAGTATGTAAGACTAGCTAACTATTTGCTTTTAATAAATTGCCGAAGTTGTCATTAATTTCTAATTGGCATTTGTGAAGGCGGTCGTTAGTGTATAGAACACGAGGCTCAGGCTCATTCCACCGCGAGCAATAACTCAGTAATAACCAATAACAAGGCTTCGACTGGCGCACGCTCCACGGACGACGGCTCGCAAATAACATAATGCGATTTGTGTGACGGCTCGTGTCGCCGGCCGCTCGGCCGCCGCGCTGAGTGGCAGCTTCAATGATTATCGATATGTACCAAATGAACCTGTAGTTCCATTCATGCTAAATGGTCTTCATCAAAAAACACACGGAGCACCTCAAGTATTTAGTCCCCAAACAGTTTTGTACAATCTAACCGACAAACGAGCAGCCCAACCCCATTAAGGTAAGTAGTCACCGTCGCCCATCGACATCAATGACACTAAAAGCATCACTGATGTCCGTCCACGAAAGAAGACTAAAGAAAGATAGTACTGGCTCTCAAGCTCTCGACTTGACGAATTTGTTAACGGTTGACACTAGGAGGAGCGCAAGCTGTTGATTATTCTATTAAGAAGATTCTAGTAATACTTTCAAAGACTGCATAACACACATCCAAAGCTTACTTTTTGAGTCAGCAAGATAAATTCTTCATACGTCACAACAAAAGAGAAACATTTATCGGGATCTACTATATTCATTATTGTTATAATCATATACATATTTAATGAAAACCTAATTTCATCTACTTTCTTACTCATAATACCTATATTGCATGTTTTATTACAATCTTCGTAAATTATTAGCTGAAATGGAACTTAAGCAGAAGTTTTTAAAACTGAATTAGTAATTACTGACATAGTTTTGTGACTTATAGTGACACTACTCTCGTGCTGAATTGTACGTTGCGTTGATAATTTTGAAAAGAGAACTTGGGGCTTCAACAGGAAAATTCTATTACCAGAGAACTCCAAGTGATTGGTGGTCGGTTCGTCGACGTCAGTGGGTGTAGGTTATGACGCGTCTCGTTATCCACAGCGATTGTTTATCGCGGCGGGACCGGCGGGACCGGCGGGACGCAGGAACGCGTAACTCACACCGTGTCAATTGAACGACATCGTCTTGGGCGTTCAATTATCTGCACAGTATTTTAACGCCGATCATCACAATCCCGACGTTTTGCTGCTTTATGATGTGATTCTGTATATACGTAACGGGGCATATTACTTAAATATTAATATTGGTTGACAAATATTATGTTCGTTTTGGATTTTTTTACGTAAATAGGCAACAAAAGAACATCAACAATCTGACATACTGGTGACATCCATTGTGGTCATCCACGACGATGGAAGTAGCACCAAGGTGGTCGAAAAGAAGCAAGGGGCTCGCTTGTTATAGGTTCTTCTACAGTATTTCTGTTAGTAATTAACCCAGAAAGTTGACGATTACACATAAGCTTATATTATATTTATAGCTCTAAAGCATAATATATATTTTCCTGTTTACATCTTCCCGAATAAAAAGCAATACCTAATATATAAACTTTAAATCATACTTTTAGTTTGCGAAATTTTTCGTCATGATTTCCTCAATATGTGTATTGATG